>VDFB02116953.1:0-20593 GCA_007258455.2 Sequoia sempervirens | reverse complement strand
GGTGAATGAGTCCTCAATGAGGTTTGAAAATCATCTTTGGTGACAGGTACACAAAATTTTACCCTTTCTAGATCTACATTTTGATAGCTAGTTCTGTTATTTTTTAGATTTGTCCTCTATAGCATACATTTTGAAAGAAACTAGTGAGAAATTGGTGCATTGTTCATCAATCCATTGTGACACCCCCAATCTCCTATGTTTTAGTTTTATTTATCTACGTAATACATGAAGCATGAAGCATACAAGCAAGTTGTAGCATGAAGGATACACGTGGAATGGTATATGTCTTCCTCAATGATATACAACATGAAGCATACACATGAAGCATGAAGCATGAAGCACAAACATGAATTTCCTTTGTGAAGAACATGAAGCATGAAGCATGAAGCATTACTATATTCATATGATTGATTTAATGTTCAACAATCTTACAAGAAAATAATGTTCAAACTTTATTATATATTTACAATTATAGAAAAGAAGAGTGCATGGAAAACACTTGGATTTTAAATATTTGAAGTAAACCATCTACAAATATCTATTGATGCATGGATTTAAATACAAATATGGACACCATCAATAAAAAATTTTTGTATTAACCAAATAGCCATGTAGGCATACATCAATATATGTTGATATAAGTATAAAATATATACAAAATAGCCATATAGGCTTACACGAATGCCATATAGGCATACAATTTCAAGTATATTCAATACAAAATATGTCCAAAAATTCTATATACACATACAATATAGGACCCCAATCAAAAGTCATTGCCCTCTAGGTGAAGGAAACATACGGGTAACCTTTTTTGGTCAAGTGGATGGCGATGTGTATGAAACTCATTTACTTTGAATTTGAGGGTTGATCCTCCTATTTAGTTCTTGATCAAGCTTTAGCTATTATAATAACAAGTAAAGACATTAATATATAGAAATTACATTATAAAAATGATATATTTAACAAAATAATCACTTATCTCCACCAAATGATTTCTCTCCTCAAGCGGAAGACTGCATGCTCAGGCTTTGGTATGCCAAAGTCCTATAGAAACCATCTAAATAGAAATTAAACTATAAATAAATAATCATTTTATTTTTCAATAATAAACAACTATAACAATAAATGTAATTTGAAATTTACTAATCTGCCTCATACCCTCGTGAGAGACATCGAGCTATCTATTGCAGTAGATACACCATGCTCCATTTCCCTATCAACATCAAGAGGTGTTTATACTTCCATCATCTAAAAATAAAACAACAAATTATTCAATAAAAAAAACTAGAATAGTGGAGGTCATGGCTTATAATGTATGAGATAATCAACAAAATTTTGAGTACTTATTGAACTATATATTTCTTAATATTATGCTTACTATTTTCCCTATCCATAGCTTGTTTGAAAGAACTTGTTTTAGGCTTTTATCCATAGTAGCAAGGCAGTGAATTATTTGATAAAATTATTTGGTAGACATGTATAAAAAATGTGGTAGCATAGAGAAGTCAATGAACTACTCGAAAAAATGCCTCAAAGAAATACGGTGTCATGGTGATGAAATTCCATGAAAAATTTATTTGTCATGGTATTCCATCACCATGAGACCATATTTCTTTGAGGAAATTTTTCAAAAATTTCATTTCCTTCTCTATGCTATTTTTTTGAGATGGGGTGGATGGTATAGTGTGGTCTTGGTTATGAGATGGAGGGGGATCATGACATGAAGAGGGAGGGGTGTTTTGATCATGATGGGAAGAGGATCATTAGATGGGGTGGAAGGTGTACTTTGAGACCACATTTCGAGAGTGATCATACAATGGAGTGGAAGAGGTACTTTGATATGGATATGGAAGGATGTCATTAGATGAAGTGGGGGAGAGGGGATTGTGAGAGGGGGATGGAGGGATATATTTCTCTTGAGATGGAAAGATATCATTAGATGAGATGGAAGGGATATGTTGTTCTTGATTGGAAATGGGATCATGAGATTGGAGGGGATTATATAATGGAGGAGAAGGGTTTCCTTGATCTTTATATGGAGGGGAATCTATGTTAGCATGATTTAGATTAGGATATGAACATAGTTCATTTGATATGGATGGTGTGATGAGGGAGGGAAGTTTTATAGAATCTTCAACTTGGATAGATGGATTGATATGGGATTCATTTAAGATTTAGGGTATCATGGTTTATCTTGATGAGGGGGTGATGAAGGTGGATGCATGATATTGGAAGATTGCAACACTTTGTTTTTGCATGGGGAGATAGCCACCTTTACAAATAGTCCTTTGAGGAAGTTATTATGAGAGACATGGGATGAATTTTCTTGGTAATAGTGGGGTGATGTGGATTTTAAGTATGTGGGATATGAGCAAGTGGAGCAAGAGGTGAAATCTTCCATGGATTGGTAAATTGAGGATGAGGATGATGACCTTGAAAAGGATTTTGAGGGGAATTTTGGATAAAGGCTTAGTTTCTGTTGTTGAAGGGGAAGGATAAGCAAGAGGAGATGGATTTGGATTGGATGAATGTAGGGAGGATGGAAGCTTAGCACCAATTCCAAGGAGACATCTAAACATGATATTCTTATAATTATGGAAATAGTAGGTGAAGATAAAAATTAGTGGTGGTATATGGGGATGATATGGATGGGACTTGAGGGGAGCTTTAGATGGGGGATTGGTGAAAAATTGGAGCATTCTATCTATTGAAAATGGATTCAAGGTGATCCACAATTCTCTCATTATCATCATTGGGATTATATTCAGGTTGTTCAAAAATGCTATCCTCATCATCATCAATATTTTTGGGGTTGGTTGGAATGGATGAATTTGGATTAGAATAGATTAGGTTGGATGGAGGATAGATTAGATGGTTAGACATGATGGAGGATTGATTGGAAGAAATATTGGTATTGATTTTGGATTAGGATGGAAATTAGGATGATAGATTAGAAATGAACTTAGGGATTGGAAGAATAGGATCTAAGGATGAAGATGGAGGATGGGATTAGATTTGGGGATGAAATCCAAGACCTTAAAATGATTTGATTTGATTAAAGAGGATTATCTTTTCTTAAGGCAGTGAGCTGTTTGAAAAAATGCCTCAAAGAAATGTGGTCTCATGGTGATGGAATGGTATTCCATTACCATGAGACCACATTTCATCAAGGAATTTTTTCAAACAACTCACTACCTTGTCTATGCTATTGCTCACTATTATACTTTGATAAATTTTTCCAAGCATCCATAGTTTGTTGGAAAGCACCTATTTTGGGCTTTTAACCATAGCAGCAAGGAAGTGAACTGTTTGATAAAATTATTTGGTATAATTGTATGGAAAATTTGGTAGCATAGACAAGGCGGTGAGCTATTTGAAAAAATTCCTCAAATAAATGTGGTCTCATGGTGATGGAAATCACCATGAGACCACATTTCTTTGAGGTGTTTTTTCAAACAACTCATTGTCATGTCTATGTTATTGCTTACTATTATGATTTGATAGATTTTTTCCAAGCATCCATAGCATATACAAGGTAGTGAACTATTTGAAAAAACCCCTCAATAAAATGTGGTCTCATTGAATGCCATGGTAATAAAATGCAATTGGCAACTGATCCTAGTTATTAGTTATGCTATGTAAAGTAATTGCATCATTGGTTATGTCGACTTTCTAAAAAACTATTTTGTAATTGAAATTTTGTCATCTATCAACATATATGTATTAGTTATGCAATGTGAAGTAATGATTTGAGTCTAAAATATGTGTAATGCAATGCAATGCAATCAACGATATGGATATAAACTACACAAATCTATTATGTATAATTCATTAGTTAAACTCTTTATTCTATTATCTGAGTGAAGGTTTGAACTCCACCACCACTGGGAAGTGTTGCCATGAAATCTCCAATATTAACCTATTCAACATCCAAAATCAGATAGTAGAATACCTTTATATAAAAAATATATACACATGTAATATTTATAATTGTTTACTAATTACATACCTCAGCAGTAGATGTCATGGAGTAATATGGAGGTGGAGGGATAGCGAAAACAATATGAACACTATGACCCTAAAATTTCATTACAATAATTAAACTAAATCAGTTAATCTTTCATTTCAAAAATGAAATTTAATAAATTAAATTAAATGAACTTGCTAATATTTACCTAAGTATCAAGGTCTAAAGCCTCATTCAAGATGGCATTTGTCATCGCCAACTGGTTAGCTATAGACATAGCCTGTGCACCTGCCTCCTAACTATCTATGGGTTCATAACTATAGGTAAGCTTGCAAGCTTGAAAAAATATGGGGTGGAACCCTACCCCTTGAAGTCTCCCTTGGATCACACTGTACTACAGGACTCACACACTCTATGATCTCTGGGTCATATAACTAATAGACTGTAGAGTCTCAACCTCAACACTCTCCTTCACAATGGAAGGGATAGCCATGTGCTCATAAGCTAGTCTGGTGAGTGCTCATATTGTTGACCACTGACGATCAAGACGTGCCCCTGGTCTATACTATGTCAACCCACCACCTCTACCTTAGAAGTCCCACATATAAAAATAGTTAGGGATTTTATTGACAACAAACTCGTAGTAGAGTTTCCTCAAGAAATATTGTGGGACCTCTTTATTGTTGTATGGAGGATAGTCAAAAACCATCCACCACCTCTGCCAAAAATGGTCCTTTATCCCTTGGTGGTTGCACCAATGGATAGGAAATCTCTTGCTTGTAGGGTGAAGAGGTTGATTTGTACGTGGATTAGTGAAAAGTGAACACAAGTCAAATTTTGTAGTTTTTTTCATTTTTGACTTGTGTGTAGGATAGTTTATCTACATAGAAGTCTCTTGTTTTCCCAACCACTTAATTGCTTGCTAATTGCATCTAAATTTTTTAACATAGCTTGAAGTGAATTTGTAAGTGTAGTTCTTTGTGAGGTTGAATTTACAAGATTGTTTAACCTCACAATTAACTCCTCAATTTGTTTTTTGTTGTTTTCAACTTCCCCCATTAAATTTTGTTGAGTTCTAGGAGGATGTTGAGGAATTGTTGGAGGATTTTTTTGGAGTGGTTGTTCATTAGGTATTTAGTCATGAGGAGAATGAGGTGGATTATCAACTCCTAAAAATTAAATAAATTAACATCAAAAACATATTAAATCTATCTATTTAACAATAAATTCACAAAAAAAACAATTAAAGCTTACTCCTTTGAGCTCCCCATCAATGTGGTGACATTCTGGTGAAGAATTAGCAAAGATTCAGTGAAGAAACAATGGAATTTGGGCTCTCAATAATGCGAGTGTTCCTTGGAAGGGTTTGCAGGCTGCAGATGGAGGAAATGTGACAGTAAAAGAATGATTTTTTTTTCTTACAACATGTCATAACACGCTCACGTTATGGCTTTTCAATGTCTTATATAATTCAATGATCCAAAACCTCACACATTCTACTCACTTTCACCTGTTTCCTACTATATCAGGGCTAAAATTACCAAGACTAGGCAATAAAGCATATAAAACAAACCCCAATAAACAATGAAGCACAAATAAGCATAAAGACATAAAAATACAGAACAATATTACCAAAAGTCTTCACACCACCATTGATTCACCTTCATTTCACTTCTCCATTTTGCTTGAGTATGAAAATTTCCCTCAGATTTTTCTTGAGTATGCACTTAACTAGCTTATGACAAAGACAAAGAAAAATATCAAAGTTTCAATCTCACTAGCATGACAGTATGCAAATTCTAGATTTTCTAAGATGTTTTAAAATGATAAATGGTGATCGTATTTATAGAGAGATGGATGGAAAATAGAAGGTCGAGATTGAAAAGTCATTAATTTGATCAATGGCCAAAATTAGATGAGATGAGATCAGATAAGATTAAAAGTGAAGAAACAAGAGGAAACTAACTAATTTTTTGACAAAATCAATTAGTTCGAAGAGGAAAGTGAATTTTGAAATAATGGAAAATATTAACTCATTGCAAGAGGAAAAAACCGAGTTCACTTTTTTATTAAATATAAATTTAATTCAAAAACTGAGAGGAAAAATGAGTTATTTAATTAAATAGAGTTTAATTTATTTGTGTCAAAAAAGTTGAAAGTGAATTAATTAAATAATTTAGATTATTTAATTAATGGAAGAATTAATGGCATTAGGTAATAATTAAATAATTAAGATTATTTAATTATCGAAGATGAAGAAGGGGTTTTAATAATTTGACAGGCTTAGTGGTAATTTCTAGGTGTCTACACCTATAGGCATCTTTTGGAGTCTTCATTTCCTTTTGCATTGATACATATTCTACTCCGCTCTCTGCAAAAAACCTTAAGCATCGATACATGTTTGGCCCTGCCCATTCTTCCTTCGATTGCTTGGTGATGGTGAATTTCTCAAGCAAGGTATACACTACTACTTGACTTGCTCTCATAAGGTAAACATTGCTACTTGACTTGCATGATACCTCCTTTCAATTGTTCTTGTAGGATTGAGTTGGATAAATGGAGCATAAAGGTGAGTATAACAAGCCACATCCTTGGACACCTCTTTCTTGGGATTAGGGTGTCTCAACCTTAGAGTTCTAGCATTAATTTGATTATTAGGTGTTAATTATTTATTTCCTAATGCTTATTTTCCAAGCAAATATGTAGTCACTTTGTGGGACCTACCAGTAAGGTGGCATCCTACATGGAAGGTGACATGTAAGAATTGTAAACTATATTTGTGGAGGTATGAATCCACTTTGGATGACCTATATTTGTGCCTAAATTGGTGGCATTTGTTATAAGTTACTATGCAATGGGCTATGACAACTTGCTATGTTAGTTTATGATTGATTATAATGGTGGAAGAGTCATGTATGGCAGTTTGTCAGTTAACTATGATAGGTGGGATCCATGTGATGAGGGCACCTACACATGAAAGGAATTTACATGCATGTAGGTTCATTGCATGTGCAATGGTGGCTAATTTCAAGGAGACAAGTTTCATAATTGAAAGATTGCCTTAGTTATGAGTTTTGATTATGATGATATGTCATAATAAACTCATGTTCGCACTTGGATGTGGATTTTTGTTATGGCAAGTTTTGCCACCTTCTCTTCATGTTGAAAGGTTATAAATACTTGCAAACTTAGTGCATTTTCATGGTGAGAGGTTGAAGTTTTGCAAAGACGTCATTATGTTGTCGTAATTGTTCCAGATTCTTGTCATAGTATGAAGACTCTTGAGCATTGCTCTTAAGATTGTATTTTTGCTAATAATATAAGTTGAGTTGTGTGATTTGGAGTGTGGGTTTTTTTCTCAAAAGGGTTTTCCAATGTACAAACATTATGTTATGGTTTTGATTGTCTTTTATGTTATTTATATTTGATTGTACAACTCTTTGAATATGTAATTGTTAAAGGTTTTAAAAGGATTATTTTGTAACTCTCCCCTACTTAGATTAATGTAGGAGGTTGCTTTGGCTACTTGGCTTCCTTTTAGTTGGTATTAGAGCCTAGCCAACTTTGATTTTGTTGTTGGGTTTGAAGGATTTTTTGAGTTGATAATTTTTTCAATGGGAGTTTTACAAAAGTATATTTCATGACATTGTTGCATGAAAAATATGGCAAGCACATTCAAAATAATTGATATGGAGAATTTTAATGGCCAAAAATTCAAACTCTGGAAGTTAAAAATGGAGGATATTCTTGTAGAAAAAGATCTATGGGCTGCTATATTTGGAACAAAACTAGCTAGCACAACCCAAGAATATTGGGATCTAATGGATTGAAAAGCCAAGAGTTTGATCATACTATGTTTTCCTAATTCCATGCTCTTGAACATCCATGAAGAAAAAACTACTAAAGCCCTTTGGAAGAAACATTGAGACGTTTATCAAGCTAAATCCCTAGTACTGGTAAACAAGTTGTTCTTGAGAAAGAAACTATATTCTCTAAAGATGGAAGATGGAGGATCCATGGTAGATCACCTAAATACATTCAACATACTGATAGCTCAATTGGGTTCTGTTGGAGATCTAAGATTGAAGAACAAGATCATTACATACTCTTGTTGTGTTCATTCTTAGACTTGTGGGATCACTTGGTAATGGCCTTTAGGAGTACAACCAACAATTTCAAGATGGATGAGATGGTTTCTTTATTGTTGTATAAAGAGATGCGAAAAAAGTCTTTCAAGATGGCTAAAGAGGCCCTTTTTTATGGCAAATTGAAGGAGAAAGGAAAGAAGGGAAAGAAATCAAAATCAAAATCTCTAAGGAGATAAAAGTCTCTTGGAAAGTCCAAGGAAAAATGTTGAAACTATGAAAATATGGTCATTTCAAAAAAGAGTGCAAGGGAGAGAAGAAGAAGAAAGGAAAGAAGACATTCTAAAATTCTAACTCTAATAAATCCTCTCAAGATGATGTTAGTGTAATTAATATTTAATTACACTTGCATAACTTTACTTAGGTAATATTTAATTCCTAGGTTTATTTTTCTCATCCTTATCTTGTTGAGCTATCTTGTTGCTCAAAATAAGATTAGGGTTATGCATCTTTGCTTTTATAAAGCAAATCATATCTTGTAATTATGAATTCTTGAATAATATTATTTTGCACATCTTTTGCAAAGCTTTGCTTTTTCTAATTTTCTCTTCTGTGGAAGGCTTTTTTTGGTTTGTATTTCAAATCTTGGTTTCTAACATGGTATCAGAGCCATGATTTGTAGCCCTTTCTCAGAATTTTGAGAAATTCATTGTAGAGAACGTTCGGGGTTTCTCGAGGGTTTCATGCCTTGAGCTTATTTATGAAGTGTTTTGGATCAGATCTGAGCATTCCATTGAATCCAGAGCTACTGGAATAGTCAGTTTTGCCTTTCGTTTGGTCGAAAAAGGCCTTCGTTTGTCAGATGTACGATGATTTGAAGTTTATGAGGGTTTCCAAATCCAGAGCGTACCTAAAATTTTGGAGTGTTTTCAGCCCAAACGGACCTCACCATCACGTTCAGAGTGCCCAAAAACCCCAAATTCGACTGTCAAATCGTCAAAATCGGACACAGTGACTTTGAGAAGTAATTTTTTTTTCATTTCTGGGTCGTACGACCTGGGACAACACACAATCCAATAATTTTAAAAAAAAAATCAGAGTTAATGGGCGCTGCTGTTAGTTAACCACTAGCAGTTAATGTTAGCGGTTAATGCTAGCGGTTAGCCTAGCCACTAGACTTAACTCCAAACTCTTTTGGAGGAGTTTTGGTATTTTGGGCATAACTTTTGCGTTCAAACTCGGATTTTCAAAAATGAAATATCATCGAAAAGCTGGTTCCGAGCACTATCCTGTGGTGCAGTTTATTTTTCAATAATTTTCTATTTAGCTGCATTTATTTCTATTTGAAGTCAGATATTCATTTATGGCTTTCGAGCTCATAACTTTTTGCCACAATCTCCATTTTTTGCCTTCTTTGCGGCGTTGGAAAGGTATTGAGGAGCTCTATTTTGCTGTCTATGCACTTTTTTTTCTGTATCTATCCTAGGTTGATCGTTATTCCAGATTTGTCCCAATGGGTGTTTTGGAGATTACTTGGATGTTTTGGCAGTTGGAAAGGTGAAACTTGAATATTTGTACTTCATTTTAGTACCACATCATCTTATTTTCTGTTTATCCATATTTAGCATGCTCTCCTTTTACAATCATTGGGTTATTGTAATAAATGAGCTGAGATAAAGTTCCATCAGGGGGGTTTCTTGCATAATAATCTGATTAGAGTGTGCATGCACTTTGATCTCCATCTTGTTTTGATGGCAAGTCGCATGGGCTATCTGGTTTCTTAGTTTCTTTTGGCCACATTTTTGCTCTAACTTGACACATATCAAATTCACATCGGTTCACACTTTAGTTGAGAGATTATGGTTATTGATCCGCATTGGTTCAGATCCTTCTCAGTTTGAAGGCCATGTTTTTATGGTTAATGTTCTAGAGTCTTTATGGTACTCCTTCCCATGGAAGAGTTTTAGTCGCAGTTTGGCATTGACATCGAGATACATAGTTTCCAGATTTTGTCATCATCTCATCTACTGTTGCTTCACAGATTCTAGGGTTGTTCCAGTTTGTGAGTTTTCCAGTGTTTTGTGCCATCGGGTTTGTTGTCACATTATTATGATTCCATTTTAGGTTTCTTATAGACAGAAGTATCTTTCCTTTCTTGTAGGATTGCGGTTCCAGTGTTACTCCACAGTGTTCTTCCAATGCTTCTTTGCATCAGTCATTTCATCGTAGGGGGGTTTTGTCCCATTGGGTTTTCCTTCTCTACCTCATTATTGCATTTGTACTTGGGTACCTGATCAAGCCTTGTTGGTAGGACCCATTCATGTTTTCTTGCATTCATCTTAGTTCTTAGGTGCATGCTTTTTTAGTCTCCCTAAGTTGCATTTATGAGGGGGCATTAGTGTAATTAATATTTAATTACACTTGCATAACTTTACTTAGGTAATATTTAATTCCTAGGTTTATTATTCTCATCTTTATCTTGTTGAGCTATCTTGTTGCTCAAGATAAGATTAGGGTTATGCATCTTTGCTTTTATAAAGAAAATCATATCTTGTAATTATGAATTTCTGAATAATATTATTTTGCATATCTTTTGCAAAGCTTTGCTTTTTCTGATTTTCTCTTCTGTGGAAGGCTTTTTCTAGTTTGCATTTCAGATCTTGGTTTCTAACATAGTATCAGAGCCATGATTTGCAACCCCTTCTCATATTTTTGAGAAATTCATTATAAAGCACGTTCGGGGGTTTCTCGAGGGTTTCATGCCTTGAGCTTATTTATGAAGCAGTTTGGATTAGATCTAAGCATTCCATTGAATCCAGAGCTGCTGGAACAGTCAGGTTTTCCTTTTGTTTCGCCGAAAAAGGCCTTTGTTTGTCAGATGTACGAGGAGTTGAAGTTTATGAGGGTTTCCAGATCCAAAGCGTATCTAAAATTTTGGAGCGTTTTAAGCCCAAACGAACCTCACCATCATGTTCAGAGTGCCCAAAAACCCCAATATCGACTGTCAAATCGTCAAAATTGGACACAGTGACTCCAAGAGGTAATTTTTTTTCATTTTTGGGTCGTACGGCCTGGTACGACACACAATCCAATAATTTTTTTTAAAAAAATCATAGTTAATGGGCACCGCCATTAGTTAACTGCTAGTGGTTAATGCTAGTGGTTAATGCTAGTGGTTAGCCTAGCCGCCAGGCTTAACTCCAAACTCTTTTGGAGGAGTTTTGGTATTTTGGGCATAACTTTTGCGTTCGAACTTGGATTTTTGAAAACAGAATATTGTCGGAAAGCTGGTTCAGAGCACTATCCTGTGGTGCAATTTATTTTTTAGTTTTTTTCTATTTAGATGAATTTATTTCTGTTTGAAGTCAGATATTCATTTATGGCTTCCGAGCTCATAACTTTTTGCCACAATCTCCATTTTTTGCCTTCTTTGAGGCATTGGAAAGGTATTGAGGAGCTCTATTTTGTTGTCTATGCACTTTTTTTCTGTATCTATCCCAAGTTGATTATTATTCCAAATTTGTCCCGATGGGTGTTTTGGAGATTACTTGGATGTTTTGGTAGTTGGAAAGGTGAAACTTGAATATTTGTACTTCATTTTAGTACCACATCATCTTATTTTCTGTTTATGCATATTTAGCATGCTCTCCTTTTACAATCATTGGGTTATTGTAATAAATGAACTAAGATAAATTTCCATCAGGGGGGTTTCTTGCATAATAATCTGATTAGAGTGTGCATGCATTTTGATCTCCATCTTGTTTTGATGGCAAGTCGCATGGGTTATTTGGTTTCTTAGTTTCTTTTGGCCACATTTTTGCTCTAACTTGACACATATCAGATTCACATCGGTTCACACTTTAGTTGAGAGATTATGGTTATTGATCCGCATTGGTTTAGATCCTTCTGAGTTTGAGGGCCATGTTTTTATGGTTAATGTTCTAGAGTCTTTATGGTACTCCTTCCCATGGAAGAGTTTTTGTCTCAGTTTGGCATCGGCATCGAGATACACAGTTTCCAGATTTTGTCATCATCTCATCTACTATTGCTTCACAGATTCTAGGGTTGTTCTAGTTTGTGAGTTTTCCAGTGTTCCGTGGCATCGGGTTTGCTGTCACATTATTATGATTCTATTTTTGGTTTCTTGTAGACAGAAGTATCTTTCCTTGCTTGTCGGATTGTGGTTCCAGTGTTACTCCACAGTGTTCTTCCAGTGTTTCTTTGTAGCAGTCATCTCATTGTAGGGGGGTTTTGTCCCACTGGGTTTTCCTTCTCTACCTCATTATAGCATTTGTACTTGGGTACCTGATCAGGCCTTGTTGTCGGGACCCATTCATGTTTTCTTGCATTCATCTTAGTTCTTAGGTGCATGCTTTTTTAGTCTCCCTAAGTTGCACTTATGAGGGGGTGTTAGTGTAATTAATATTTAATTACACTTGCATAGCTTTACTTAGGTAATATTTAATTCCTAGGTTTATTATTCTCATCTTTATCTTGTTGAGCTATCTTGTTGCTCAAGATAAGATTAGGGTTATGCATCTTTGCTTTTATAAAGAAAATCATATCTTGTAATTATGAATTTCTGAATAATATTATTTTGCATATCTTTTGCAAAGCTTTGCTTTTTCTGATTTTCTCTTCTGTGGAAGGTTTTTTCTAGTTTGCATTTCAGATCTTGGTTTCTAACATAGTATCAGAGCCATGATTTGCAACCCCTTCTCATATTTTTGAGAAATTCATTGTCGAAAGCGTTAGGGGGTTTCTCGAGGGTTTCATGCCTTAGCTTATTTATGAAGCATTTTGGATTAGATCTGAGCATTCCATTGAATCCAGAGCTGCTGGAACAGTCAGGTTTTCCTTTTGTTTCGCCGAAAAAGGCCTTTGTTTGTCAGATGTACGAGGAGTTGAAGTTTATGAGGGTTTCCAGATCCAAAGCGTATCTAAATTTTTGGAGTGTTTTAAGCCCAAACGAACCTCACCATCATGTTCAGAGTGCCCAAAAACCCCAATATCGACTGTCAAATCGTCAAAATTGGACACAGTGACTCCAAGAGGTAATTTTTTTTCATTTTTGGGTCTGTACGGCCTGGTACGACACACAATCCAATAATTTTTTTTTAAAAAATCATAGTTAATGGGCACCGCCATTAGTTAACCGCTAGTGGTTAACCGCTAGTGGTTAATGCTAGTGGTTAATGCTAGTGGTTAGCCTAGCCGCCAGGCTTAACTCCAAACTCTTTTGGAGGAGTTTTGGTATTTTGGGCATAACTTTTGCGTTCGAACTTGGATTTTTGAAAACAAAATATCGTCGGAAAGCTAGTTCAGAGCACTATCCTGTGGTGCAATTTATTTTTTATTTTTTTTCTGTTTAGATGAATTTATTTCTGTTTGAAGTCAGATATTCATTTATGGCTTCCGAGCTCATAACTTTTTGCCACAATCTCCATTTTTTGCCTTCTTTGAGGCATTGGAAAGGTATTGAGGAGCTCTATTTTGTTGTCTATGCACTTTTTTTCTGTATCTATCCCAGGTTGATTATTATTCCAAATTTGTCCCGATGGGTGTTTTGGAGATTACTTGGATGTTTTGGTAGTTGGAAAGGTGAAACTTGAATATTTGTACTTCATTTTAGTACCACATCATCTTATTTTACATTTATGCATATTTAAAAGCTGCTCTCCTTTTACAATCATTTGGGTTATTATGGCAAATGAACTAAGATATAAATTTCCATCGGGGGTTTCTTGCATAATAATCGATTAAGTGTGCATGCATTTTGATCTCCATCTTGTTTTGAGTGGCAAAAGTCATGGGTTATTGGTTTCTTAGTTTCTTTTGGCCACATTTTTGCTCTAGCTTGACACATATTAGATTCACATTGGTTCACACTTTAGATTGAGAGTTTATGTTTCTTGATCCACATTGGTTCAGATCCTTCTTAGTTTGAGGGCCATGTTTTTATAGTTAATGGTCTAGAGTCTTTATGGTACTCCTTCCCATGGAAGAGTTTTAGTCTCAGTTTGGCATTGGCATAAAGATACACAGTTTCTAAATTTTGTCATCATATCATCTACTGTTGCTTCACAGATTTCAGGGTTGTTCCAGTTTGTGAGTTTTCGGTGTTACGTGGCGCCGGATGGCACATCATTATTATGATTCTATTTTTGGTTTCTTGTAGACAGAAGTATCTTTCCTTGCTTGTCGGATTGTGGTTCCAGTGTTACTCCACAGTGTTCTTCCAGTGTTTCTTTGTAGCAGTCATCTCATTGTAGGGGGGTTTTTTCCCACTGGGTTTTCCTTCTCTACCTCATTATAGCATTTGTACTTGGGTACCTGATCAGGCCTTGTTGTCGAGACCCATTCATGTTTTCTTGCATTCATCTTAGTTCTTAGGTGCATACTTTTTTAGTCTCCCTAAGTTGCACTTATGAGGGGGTGTTAGTGTAATTAATATTTAATTACACTTGCATAGCTTTACTTAGGTAATATTTAATTCCTAGGTTTATTATTCTCATCTTTATCTTGTTGAGCTATCTTGTTGCTCAAGATAAGATTAGGGTTATGCATCTTTGCTTTTATAAAGCAAATCATATCTTGTAATTATGAATTCCTGAATAATATTATTTTGCACATCTTTTGCAAAGCTTTGCTTTTTCTGATTTTCTCTTTTGTTGAAGGATTTTTCTGGTTTGAATTTCAAATCTTGGTGATCTAAAATGCAAACTAGAAAAAGCCTTCCACATAAGAGAAAATCAGAAAAAACAAGGCTTTGCAAAAGATGTGCAAAATAATATTATTTAGGAATTCATAATTACAAGATATGATTTGCTTTATAAAAGCAAAGATGCATAACCCTAATCTTATCTTGAGCAACAAGATAGCTCAACAAGATAAGGATGAGAATAATAAACCTAGGAATTAAATATTACCTAAGTAAAGTTATGCAAGTGTAATTAAATATTAATTACACTAACAGATGACACAGATGCAATTTTCACAACCTTGGAAACCCATGCATGAGAAGATGTGTGGTTATATAATCATGTGCTTCCTTCCACATGACCTCACATAGAGGTTGGTTTTCAAATTAGAAGGAGTACAATGGTGGGAAGGTGTATTTGGGTGATGAATCTCACCTAAAGATTGCTAGTGGTGGAAGAGTTAAAATCATATTCCTAGATGTAAGAGTGAAGGGGATTGATGGTGTCTTGCATACCCTAGGTTTGGCATGAAACCTATTTTTTGTAAGTAAACTGAATGATTCAAGAGTTTAAGTTTTTTCTTGTGTGGAGGATGCAAGATGATGAGAGTATGTGTTGGCTAAGGGTGTTCAGATTGGAACCTTGTACAAGTTGGATGCATGCATAGTTAAATTAAATAGTTCCTTTGCTACACCAAAGAAGATACCTTTGGATTCTTCATCCTCACTATTAGATCATGCAGAGAAGAAGTTTATAGAAACTACATCTAATGGTTGTGCATTTTGGGTACCTAAGGGTGCTCATTCCTTAGAAATGAAGCTTCCTATAAAGAAGACAATGTTATGGGACCAAAAACTCAGTCACACAGTGAGAAGGGTCTTATATACCTAGTGAATAAGAGCCCTATTGAAGGCTTTGATGATTGTAATCTCAAGTTTGAATTATGTGAATAGTTTTTTTATGGAAAACAACACCATGTTTATTTTAACTCTAGTTCTCAAAAGTCTTTTAGGGTTTTGGACTATGTTCCTTCATATGTATTTGGTCTTGTGAATGTTCCTTTATTGCCAAAATATGTATATTTTGTTTATTTCATAGATGATTATAGTAGAAGGACATTCGTTTATGTTCTCACAAGTAAAGTTGAAGTCTTTAGTCGGTTTAAGGAGTTTAAGTCCTTGGTTGAAAATTAGACTAGAAGAAAGATTAATTTATGGTACATCTATGAGATGTGTTTGGCCACACTAGGTAATTATTTGGGGCCATTTGTAAAGTTGTATCAATTGTAACATTGGGTTAGTTATTTTATGTGTGGTATTCATAGGATGACGATTTAATATTTGGGGAAAATATTTAATAATGTGAAAACTTAGTACCCAATATTAACTAAGGGGTCAATGGTTTTGTGTTTGTGTGGTTTTGTGGCACATAGTTCTATCTTACCACTTGGTTGTATTTGTGTGAGCTTGTGTCTATAAAATTCAATTCATGATTAGTGGTGTGAATGCTTTGTCTAGGCCTGCTCAAACATGGACAAACAAGCAAACATTAGTCCTTAAACAAGTGTAAACAAACATTCCCTATGAAATTCATTCAAACACAAGAACATGAAATCAAAGAAAAATATCAAGTAATCTACTAATGAAATCATATTCTAATGCTCAAACCAACATCCCATAGGGGAATTGGTGCTTCTTTGATGTGGAAAGAAGCCCTTTCCCAATTCCTTGATAAGCTTGATGGTAGATGTGTGATTCTTGATGAAAAATGCCAATAACCTAGTTATGGATGATGAATTCTATTCTAACTTGGATGAAAGTGTGGATGAAATCATGGATAATGAACTTGCATAAACTGGTGGATCAAATTTTGGATCCCAAATCAATAGAGAGTAAAATATGTGTAAATGAATAACAAACACAATCAATAAGATATTATATCAATAAATTTAAACAAAAATTAATCTAATAAAAGCAAGAAATATATTGAAAGCATCATATTGCTCACTATCTCCAAAGATTTATTAAATCATGGGGCTCTCAAATTTTATAAGCATTGTGAATGTTAAAATTTCAATCTAGAGAATGAGAACGATAAGCTATACAATTGCTAAATGATATGCAAGCTATACGATGTAAAAGCTATGATATTGATTGCTGATAATGAAAGTTATATACTGTGATATGATAATGAAAGCTATATTAAGATGCAATCTATAATGAAAGACATGATTATAAACTAAATGATTGAAATGATTCTAAATTTCTAAATGCCAAATTGCTTAAAAGCTATAAATGTATTTCTATAGAGTAATTTTTCACAAAGTTGAGATCCATTTCCTATAGAAAGAAGCTGTATTTATAGATTCTCGACAACACATTTGTGAAGGGGCAGCAAAGCAAAGGTCTAGATTTTATTTTAAAGATTGAATGGTGAAGGATGAAGATATATGAGATGATTATGGAGATTGTTCCTCCCCACAAAAACATTCAGCCAAAGGATAAGAAGAATCAGTGGAAGAAGATGAAAAAGTTTTCCTGCATTTTGTCTCCAATTTGTCTCCAAATTTGTCTGTGAAGGCTGAGTTGAATTAATTAGATATCAAATATCTAATTTGGTAGGTGCATATGATGAGTGAAAAGAGGAATTAGCTATAGAAATATGCCTTTATTTGAATATTTTGGATTTATTCAATTTTAGCAAAAGAGGATATTTAATTTAATAAAACAAACTATAGTAAGTTGTTTATTAAATTAAGATGGAAGAAATAGATAATAAAATAAAACAATGTATGTGAACTTGTTTATTTAATTTAGATGGGATGATTTAATTAAGATAGAATTATAGAAGAATTCAATACTAATAATTAAATAAAACAAAGTATGTGATTTGTTTATTTAATTAAGATGAAATAATAGAAGAATTAGATAATTAAATTAAAAAAATTATGTGAACTTGTTTATTTAATTAAGATAGAATGATGATAAAGATAGAAGAATTTAAATGTGAACTATATAAATAAATAATTTTATTTATTTAATAGTAGATGAATTAAAGGAGTCAATTAATCAAATCGTATTTAATTAAATAGATTATCCAAACCATTTTTAGGTGTATACATTTTGCCCCTCTTTGAAGTGATGTGTTTATGCATTGCTTCAAAGAAAATTTTGTTGCTGCTGCCAATATTAACAAAAATAATTTTCAGTATGCCCTAGATGTTGATTTTAAAGTAATGATGGATATATGCCCCCTCGGGAGATAAATCGATGATTTTTTATTTTTTGGTTTTTTTAAGGAATTTTTCAATTTTTTATGATTTTTGTGATGATTTGATAATTTGATAAAGATTTGACGATACAACGATATATGTCCCGAAAAATAATGTGAAAAAATGCCCCTATGATGAATTAATGAATTAAGCCCCTTGGAAATTAAATTAAAAAAAATCTCACCAAAATCCCTTTTAATTACTCTATTAAAAAGCTAAAAAGGTTGATTTTGAATTCATTTGTGCACTTTGAGTTTGAAATTTGAGTGTGACTGATTTTGAGCAATTTGGAGCAAAATGTCAATCCCATACCACTCTCATCATTTCAAGCATGTGCGACGACACAACCACCCAACTACATATGGACCTCTAGTATGTACCCTTGAACTTCCTCGTATTTCATGTTTTTTCAATTTTTGTGCTTTATTTTCAATTTGAATCAGTTTTAGTTCTTTTAGCGCATGCACACACACCGTAGTAGCGCATTCATAGAAATAGTGCATAGGTTGAGGGTTTTAGAGCATTGGTAGGATGAATTGGTGCATAGGTCACTTTAGTGCATTGGTCAAATATTTTAGCATATAGATCTCCTAGATTAGTGCATTGAATGTAATAACGCGTTGGATAGATGATGTAGTGCATTCAATCTCTAAAATGGCGCATTGAATGTTATAGCACATTTGTCACTTGAAATGGCGCATAGACTCCCTAAAGTGGCACATACATATATTTAGTGCATTGACTGCCTATTTTGGTGCATAGATGAGTTTTAATAGCATATTGACTTGTATGGTGCATTGAAGCTCTCTTTTAGTGCATCCAAGTTAGAATGATGAATGTTGTCAATTAACTTCTTGATTTTGATGATTTTTGATTACGTCAACCTTTTACTTGATGTTGATTGATGATATTGATAGATTAGATGATGGTCAACCTCATGATAGGCAAGGTTTGATGATTGATTGATGATAATTAACCCCATGATAAGCGGGGAATAATTATAGTTTGATTGATGAACCTCATGATAAGCAAGGTTGTTTTGATTAATTGACCTCATGATAGGCAAGGTACAATTTTTAGATTGATAATTGACCTCATGATAGGTGAGGTTCAATGATAGTTGCTCACAAGATTTGATTAAAGTCTCAACAGAGCTGATTAGATTTGATAGGCTGACTGATGTTTGACTAATTGATAAAGATTACTGGCTTTCAATATTTTGTGATGATAGGAGCCTTTGACGAACCTACAAATCTGAGAGTAGTTTCCTAGGAGATTTGATTTGATACTACAGCTAGTGCAGCCTGAGACAACAGTTATCACATGTTGTGGTTTATCCTCTCTTCTAGAGATGCCCCAGATTAGGATTAATTGGGGATTGTTGACAACCTTAGCATAGAGATGGCATAGTGAGCACAATACCTTCCATCTTCCCACTGGCAAGATAATAGTGACTCCCATGGATGTGTGGTGTATTTTGCAGATACCTATTGTTGGAGAGGTGGTAGTTTATGATTCTTCAGAGCAAGGTGGTACCGATGCACTATGCCGAGTGTTTCAGGATGGCCATATTTGTGGATACGAGATTCCATAGTGAGATATGGTTGATGCTTATGCTACCTTTCCATCGGTACTTGCTAGTTTCATTGGAGGGTTCCTTTGTCTTGATCGTAGGTCAAAGGGACTTTCTATTGGGTGGGGCCATATTTTGGAGAGCATGATCGTACATGGTACCAGATATGCATGGGGTATGTGTATGCTTGCTCATCTATACCATGATTTGCATAAGGTGGTCTACCTTTGAGGTGCCAATTTGTCCTCTAGGGTTACATTACTTCAGGTGTGGGCGTGGGAGCATATAGTTGTTATGTGTCTAGTGATGGTTAGACAACGACTTGCCATGAGGCTGTACGTTCACATATATTGAGGTTGACTTGCTCAACCTAGTCTGGGCAAGTTGGAGCATTGGAGGAGATTCCTTGATGATGTAGAGGTCGTTAAATGGCGACCCTATCTGGATTGTGAGCACTAGGATGATGATGATACAAAGATGCCATACCTCTTTCAATTTATGTTTTTGATTGGTAGGACTTGTTTTGTTATCGAGAGATTCTTGTTGAGGAGGGTGCTCAGACAATATGGCATAGTACAGGGCATGCCCGAGGGTGTTGCACATTATGCCTGGTGTTAGGTAGATTCCACTGATTGGGGACTCGACCTATCATATGATACTACAGTTCAAGAGTACTAGGGTCTACAACCTTTGGTTTGGGAGATTCATCCCAAGATCATCGAGGCTCCTATCATAGCAGATTATGTAGAGTATTTTTATTTACATGCTTTTCCACGGATATCTATTCTAGATGAGCTAGTGCCACTACCTGGTGAGGAGGAGATTGTAGTTGCACATGCTCATCGAAATAGGAGAGATGAGGGAGGTGAGAAGGAGGAGGATGTGGAGAGTAGTGATGACGAGGAGAGCAGTGGTGATGAGGGGGGGGAGATGGAGATAGTGGAGATGGTGGAGGAGGTGGTGGAGGAGGAGGTGGTGGAGGAGGTCTAGCTA
>VDFB02116952.1:0-20172 GCA_007258455.2 Sequoia sempervirens | reverse complement strand
TATTGGAGACCAGCATCGTGCATTTATTCAAATTGCTTTTATTGACTGAAACATGTGACTATTCTTGTGTCAAGTAATTGTCTCAGGCTTAGGATTTTCAAGCTCTTTTTGTAAAAAAAAAAGGTGAAACATAATCCACAACATGTGTCAAATTACATGTAGCCACATATATATCTCAACCTCATCTATGGCCTCCTATCTTAGGGTAATGGTATCATAAAATGATTATTAATGATGCCATGATGATTTCTACATGTGGTCACTTCATCTCTATGAAGTGTTAGTATGTCTGGCTATTACATACCTTCTTGTGCTTGAATGTAGACTACCTTCCATCAACTTGTAGTCTATGTTCTTCCAAAACAACCAACCACTTGTAAGTAACACTTGAAATTTAAAACCTTGGAAAACATAACAAATGTCTATGACAAGGGAAATATTTTGTGAAGGTGCAAGTGTGGTTAGCCATTGTGGAATTTATGTGAAGGTGGTTGGATGTTATTTTGTGTTCTTTGCATGGGGCGATGGCTACAAAAGCATTGCAAAAGTGTCAATTGTGATAATTCTTTGCCCATTTTTTGCAAGCATGAATCTTGCATATAACAATTAAAAATATAGTTTATCATTCCAAGAATGTGCCATAAAATAAACATAGGGATCAATATCTATCAATGTTGTTTACATCTACTATGACATGCATGCATATTTGTGCATAGGGGAAATACATTGTCCACCACTGCGAACAATGGTGGCATCAATATTCCATATAACACTAAAAATACAACTTATCATTCCAAAAATGTTCCAATATGTATCAATGTTGCTTGCATCTGCTATGACATACATCCAAATTTGCACATTGCATTGTTCATCACTGTGGTCAATGGTTGCATCAATGTTCCATATAACACTTAGAATACAACTTATCATTGCAAGAATGTCCCAAAAAATTACCATAGGGATCAATATGTATCAATGTTCTTTAAATATACTATGACATACATACATATTTGCACATAAGGGAAATCCATTGTCCACCAGTGCGATCAATGGTGTCATCACAAAGAGTTTTCTATTGATTTACCAATCATCCCCACATGCAGAAAAACACAAAACAAGTGATTTCTATTTTTGTCCACTCACTGTGAATAATGTCAAAGCTAAATACTTGATCCTCACAACCTTGTTTATTGTAATGGTGGATATCCCTTTAAGTTGTCACATGACCTTGTATTTCCCATCTACTACCCATTGTCTACATGTAATTTCACATACACACATTTTCACACATTGTTTTCATGTCTATATATATTTTAGCAAAAAATACCTACATATGCATCCAAGGCATGCAATGCCTATATATCTACTTGGAAAACAAAATATGCTTCTGACATTAGATGCATATAACCTTCATATGTTTGATGACCACCTATGGATATGTATATGTGTAACAACCTATGACAGTCCATGGACCAACATGGTAGGGTTGAGAGAAGGCTTTCTTTTGTTCTGTTTCATTTTATTTTCCCTATGTGCAAATATGCATTTGTGTTATTATTTCTTTTAGCCTCAAAAAGGAGTTGTTTCAATGATAGACTATATATTATTTATGTAATAAGGAAATTTGATTTCACCATTCATCAGAGTGGTGGGCGATGTATGTTCTTGCTCAGGGGTTTGGTGAGAGTGCATGAGGCTTCATGACCCAATATGGTAGGGTGGAGAGAAGGCCCCATTTTTTTGTGTTCCATTTTATATTTCCTATGTGCACAACTTGATTCTTTTCTTGAACTGGGTTCTTTAGCATTATGCATAGATCTACCTTTCTATTTGGATAGATACTGCAAGATACATGCAAACAATTACAGTGGACTATGAATCAAAGAAGAGGATCATCTCCAACAATTCTGTTCATTTCCATCATCATGAAATGTTTCTATTCTTTATGGTAACTATACTACTTCTCTTTCCCCCCTTCATTTCCATGCATATAGAATTTCCACCATTTCTAAATTTGCTTACTTATCATTTTTTATATGTGAGATGTAATTGTGGTCATACTACATCACACCCTAAGCAAAAGGTATGCATGCACCTTCTTTATTTGATCTCTTCCATTACAGTTGTATTACATATTTTTTTGTTATAAATTATAGAACTATTAAAATTTCGTAATTTAGGTATTGGTTACCAATGATACACGCTCACCTCACTAAACTTCACATTTTACTTGTGTGTACCTATATCTGAGACAACCATTTTATATTGCAACCTCATTCTATTTATATACAAGGTATACTAATCTCCAAATTGCTAAATAGATTTATGATCACACGTTTGCATGGTTGATGCAGACCTGGAAGACTCAATTCAAACAATGTGTTACCCTACCTCTAAGAGGAATCTAACAAGATTAAATTGACCACCTTGGACAATCTAAATCACCTACAAAGCTTAACAACCACCAAAAGTCAGATTTCCTACTTTCACTTGTTGAACCCTTGTAATAGTGCATACCTAGTTTACACCCAATAACACAAACAATTCCCAAAACACCAGAAAAAATATTGATCAATTCAAATGCCCATTTCAAGGATACAACACATATGTAAGCCCAAACAAAAACTCATTTGGACCAACATGGAGATCCAACACCCCTGTCATGGAAAAAACCTAGTGAAATAGGCCTCTTTTACAAAGAGGGTACCCTTCAAACTTCTCCAATATCTTTGAAACTTTGGGCCAACAATTTATATGTCCTCAAACCACCAAAACCACAAAAATATCCCACTAGTATAGACCAATACATGCCAAATCAGAAAAACATTTTTTTGGGTGTAAATCACGAGGGTTTATTGAATATAATACATCCACAATCTCCAAAGCCCTAAAACCAACTCAAACACAGTCCATTAATCCCATACATGCTTAAAAGTTCAAGAAGACAAGACTCCCATACAAATTTTGACAAACCCTAGACTGAAACCTCTTTATTCACATGCATTTCTCCATAAAACACTCAGGAACAAGTATATATTCCTTATTTATTTTCCTACACTCTAGTAATGAATATTGTATGTAAAAAAAACTTCATAGGTCCCCTTACAAAAGTCATAGTGGCCATAGAAAGTGTAAGGTCCCTTTACTTCATATTTAAGTCACAATTCCCTCAAAAATAGGGTAAACACACAGTATACAAGAAAACACTTTAAGGATGCCTCAAAATTTTTATTAAACCCTCAAACCAAATAAAGATCAATGCCAACACCATTCTCCAAGAGGAAAACAAGTTTACATATATCATAAATCAGCCTGTATGGCCTATGCAAGTTTGCAAATAAGAGGAAAGCACGAAATTTTGAAAAGAAACTCAGAATTTTTATTGTCAAGATCTTGGATTCCAAACCAACCACCTTACAATGATCTCTCCATGCCTTTTTAAAGGCCTTTGAAACTCCACCACCGATCAACCACCTTTACAATTGGAATTTGAATCCTTTTTTACTGTTGAAATCATAAAACGCTCCATTTACAAGTTTGTTATTCATCACTCTCCATACATGGCAATGTTTTAACTCTTGAACTTTTAAATGCATTGAAACTCCTATGACTTCCCTAAGACCACACTAATGGATTAAAAATAGCCTTATTACATTGACAAGATATTATTCTTGCACATTTACATGTCAATTGAAAACTTGCCTTCCAAAGGCTATACAACAATCCCAAGTGCAAGATCACAACCTAAACTCAAAAATTCACCTTAGAACTTACTAAAGAGTCTAAAGTAACCTTATTCACATCAAATTACCTCAAAAAAAAATTTCTCCTTGCCAAGCATTTTAATGCTCAATGATTAGTGCTCCAATTATAGACATAGGGTGGAGGTGCTCCTGCACTATACACCCCCCCTAAAAAGTATTCATGCATCATGAATTAAGGCTGGTACCACCATGCCCATGTAGGAAAAAGACTCCTTTGGTACCTAGGCCATTTCCACTGACTTATGCCTTGTGCTCCATACAATTTTATGCCTATATTCTGCCCTGCATCTGTGGTTTGTGCTTCTAATGGTACATTAGGACCTGTCAAAATCCTTTTACCTATTGTCATCTATCTCACTTTACCTTTCCAACCATCTCCATCAATCAACATTACCTTTCTCTACCCTCCATGCTTTATTCCCTACCCATTGGTTCTCATAATTGTTACCTTGTCTCTATTAGACTCAACAGCTACTAAGTTTATGCACTTAAACTTTGTCAGACCTAAACTTTCCTCATTCCCTATCTTGGCATTCTTACATACCTTTGTACCTTTACTTAGCATTCTCCCAACTTCATAGTTTGTTGTCTTTTCATGCATCAACTACCCCTCAAAGCTTTGTCCTTGCTTATGTACTTGCTTGTGTTTAGGCATCAAACTTATTACCCCTGTATGTATAGTCCCATACTTCATTGTATCATCAAAATTTAGAGTCCTTTTCCTATCTTGATTTGACTATCTCTCATTTCCATGAACTGTTATAGGACAATGCATTGCTCCAATCAGAATTTCTTGCATTTGCTTGACCCCTTGTTTTATCATCATCAACTCACCATGATCCTATCTAAGTTTAGTCTCCTTCATGGTCTTCACCTGAATTTGCTTCTCCATGTGAGCATGAAACTTCACATTATGAGTTTCCACTGTCTTGGCACCATTCTTAGGTGTCTCTTTTTCTATTCTAACATCACAACCCTGCTAAAAAAAAAAGAAAAAAAATACTCTTACCATCCTCAAGAGTTATAGATTCCTTTTTCCCAAAGATCACCACCTTTGTTTTCCATTTGTCCTTCTCTTTTCCCTGCAAAGGAGTTAGCTTGAAAATTTGATTATCCTTCCAAATAGTGTAGGTGTTTTCCCAACCATCATACATAGACTTCCTATCAAATTTCCATGGCCTTCCCAAGAGTACATGGCAATAGTCCATTGGCAATATATCACATAGGACTCTATCCTTGTACTCCCCAATATGGAAATCCACGTAAGCTTGCTCATTCACTACTAAAATTTGGCTATCATTCACCCAAGAAACCTTGTAGGGTGCTACATGAGGAATATTTTCTAGACTCAACTTATCTACAATCTCCCTAGACACCATATTATCTTGAGAACTAGAATCAATTACAAATTGACACACTTTACCTTTTCATTTACATGAGGTCCTGAATAGGCTCCTTCTTTGGCTCAAATATTCTTCCTTTGGTCCCTACAACAAGGTTCTTCTTATCATGAGAGATTCTCTTACTTCTGGATCTGCAGGTCTGCTTAATGAACTCACACTCTCTTCTTCATCTCCTTGCACATATTGGACTCTTTTATCACCTTTTTTTTCACTTCCACTTGCAACAAAACTAAACTTGTTAGGAAAATTAAAAGAAAGATGACCAAAATCACTACATTTGTATCATCTTCCTGCAAATTCATTTGAATATCTTCCCCTAAATTTTTCTCTTCCACCTCTCCATCCACCTCTAAACTCATCCCCTTGTTCTTTACTTTTCCCAGCATCTTCTTGGCCTTCTTTGGTTTTTTTTTGTGTTGGAAAGGTACCTCTTCCCCTAGAAGTAGCTCCTCTACATCTTACTGCCTTCTCTTGTCTCCTTTTCAGTTTCTCTTCTGCTCTCATCACCATTTGAAAGCATTGTTCAACATTGTTCAACTGACTTAGGTGCCAAAATGTTGATCTCATCCTGGATGTTTTACCTAAAGCCATTCAAGTAGGTTTAGCAACCATTTCCTCCTCATCTTCTTCATGCTTATTTCTTATGATTAACTTATAAAATTCTTCAGTATAAGATTGCACATCTAAATCTTTTTGTCTAATATTTTGCAGTTTCTTAAGCAATTGAACATTGTAATCAAAAGGGAGAAATTTACCTCTCATTTTGGCCTTCATAATTTCCCATGAAGTGATCTTTCTCTTTCCTTGTATCTCCCTTTCCTCCTGCAAAAAATTCCACCATAACAAATCATGTCCCTTAAGTCTTGTTTTGGATTTCTTCACCTTAAGTCCTTCATCAACATCTTCACTATCAAAGTAGTTTTCCATAGTCCCAATCCAATCTGGGAGCTCTTCACTATCAAGTTTTCCTCCATGTACATAGGAACATCTATTTTTACATGTCCCTCCTTCTTCATAACCTTCAAAAGCTTCATTTTTCTTGCATCATCAAGATCCATCTCTTCTTCTTCACCAAGAGATTCATCTTCCTCTTCAATTTCACTTACATCCTCTTCCACTCTATTCTTTTCCTTCCAAGCAGCCATCTCTCTTTTGAAGGATTCTATCTCCTTGTCATGAGTTTCAATCTTACTTGCAACCATACCACCTTTAGGTGGCATTTTCACAATCCTCTCCTCACCTAGACCTAGAAAACCAATTCAAAACAACCGCACAAGATCTACTACTAGGCTCTGATACCACTCTAATGCAGACCTGGAAGACTCAATTCAACCAATGTGTTACCCTACCTCTAAGAGGAATCTAACAAGATTATAATGCCCACCTTGGACAATCTAAATCACTTACAAAGCTTGAAAACCACCAAAAGTCAGATTTCCTACTTTCACTCCTTGAACCTTTGTAATAGTGTAGACCTGGTTTTCACCCAATAACACAAACAATTCCCAAAACACCAAAAAATATCTTGATGGATTTAGATGCCCATTTAAAGGATACAACACATATGTAAGCCTCAACAATAACTCCTTTGGACCAACATGTAAATCCAACACCCCTATCATGGAAAAACTTAGTGAAATAGGCCTCTTTTACAAAGAGGGTGCCCTTCAGACTTCTCCAATATCTCTAAAAACTTTGGGAAGCAATTTATATGTCCTAAAACCACAAAAATATCTCACTAGTATAGACCAATACATGCCAAATCAGAAAACCCTTGTTTTGGGTGTAAATCATGAGGGTTTATTGAATCCAATACATCCACAATCTCCCAGACCCTAAAACCAACTCAAACACATGATTAAAATTTCAAGAAAACAAGGCTCCCATACAAATTTTAACAAACCCTAGACTGAAACCTCTTTATTCACATGAATTTCACCATAAAACACTTAGGAACAACAAGTATATCTTCCTTATTTCTTTTCCTATGCTCTATTCATGCATCTTGTATGTAAAAAAAAATCCATAAGGACCCTTACACAAGTCACAGTGGCCAAAAAAAGTGTAAGGGACCTTCACTTCATATTTAAATCACAATACCCTCAAAAATAGGGTAAACACACTGTATACAAGAAAACACTTTAAGGATGCCTCAAAAATTTTATTAAACCCTCAAACCAGATAAAGATCAATTCCAACACTGTCCTCTAAGAGGAAAACAAGTTTATATATCATAAATGAGCCTGTACGGCCTGTGCAAGTCTGCAAATAAGAGGAAAACACATAAATTTGAAAAGAAGCTCAGAATTTTTATTGTCAAGATCTTGGATTCTGAACCAACAACCTTACAATGATCTCTTCATGCCTTTTTAAAGGCCTTTCAAACTCCACCACTGATCAACCACCTTTACAACTAAAATTTGAATCCTTTTTGACCGTTGAAATCATAAAACACTCCATTTACAAGTTTGTTAATCATCACTCTCCATACATGGCAATGTTTTAACTCTTGAACTTTTAAATGCATTGAAACTCCTATGACTTCCCTAAGACCACACTAATGGCTTAAAAATATCCGTATTACATTGACAAGATACTATTCTTGCACATTTACATGTAGATTCAAAACTTGCCTTCCAAAGGCTACACAACACTCCCAAGTGCAAGATCACAACCTAAACTCAAAAATTCACCTTAAAACTTACTCAAGAGTCTAAAGTAACCTTATTCACATAAAATGACCTCAAAACAACTTTACTCCTTGCAAAGAATTTCAATGCCTAATGATAAGTGCTCCAACTATAGACATAGGGTGGAGGTTCTCTTGCACCAAGGGTGTACGAACTTCAACTAATTCTATCTATATACAACATAAGGCTATATATATCTTTTATTCCATCCCTTATTTCACAATTGTATGTCAATTTATTAAAAATGTATACCATTGATTTCAACTCAAGCATTTTTTCAGGTGCCAAAGCATTGCTTTCACCATTGATCAAAGTGGTGGATAATTTATGTTTAGCTCAGGGGTTTGGTGAGAGTCCATGAGGCTCCATGAACCAATATGGTAGGGTGGAGAGCTAGCCTTCATTTATTGTGTTCATACTACAATCCATTGCATGCACAAGGTATGGCTGCATTTTATTTAATTGTTGCCTGAACTATTACAATGGAATTGCATATTATTTGTTATAAAATATACAACTCTTTATATTTCCTCATTTAGATATTGTCTACCAATGACACATGTTCATTGCACTAAACTTCAAATTATCCTTTCATGTTTGCAGAGCATACTCAAACCAAACAATTCTCCTTCATGGATGTTTAGATGCTGTTAGATCTTCTATGAAGTCAGTAGGTGCCGAAACATTCCTTTCAACATTGATCAAAGTGGTGGATAATTTATTTTTCTACTCAAGGGTTTGGTGAGAGCCCATGATGCTCCATGACCCAATATGGTAGGGTGGAGAGTAGGCCTTCTTTTGTTGTCCTCATACTTCATTCCGCCACATGCACAAAGTATGCCTACATGTTATTTATTCCATCCCTTCTATTACAAGTGCATTGCATATTATTTGTGATAAATTATAGAACTCTTTATATTTCTTGATTTAGATATTGTCTACCAATATCATTTTTGCGGAGCATACAACAACCATAATGGGGATTTTGATGAAGTAATGTGTTATAAATGACCTTTGAGAATAATCATAGTGACTGCAAAATCAATCACAATGGTCAAATAAATAGTTAGATCCTCATAGGCTCTTTATAAAGTGTAATAAGGAACATTGATTTCACCATTGATTAGAATGTTGGAAAATGTATGTTCTTGCTTGAGGGTTTGGTGAGAGCCCATGAGGCTCCATGACCCAATATGGTAGGGTGGAGAGCATGCCTCATTTTGTTGTGTTTGATTTTATATTTCCCATGTGCAGATCTTTATGTTTGTAACATATGATTCAAACACAATTCGGATGTTTCATATGTTGTATATTAATTGTAATATTAAACATTTATTTGACGATTGATTGCATTGAGACAACAATCTCTATTTTTAAATCTTAAATCCAAAATTTTTACATGTAATCTTTGTAGATATATTCCAATTGCATGTAAAGTCAGCTTCCCAAAAACAATGAAAAAATATAGTTCAAAATTTGTGTGCCAATCTACTTTTTCATTAACATCAACATAATCCTATAGATGCAATTATCTCTTTATTGTTATGGTTGTCCATGACTTATGTAAATATACTTATTTGACATTTTCATGTCCTATTGCAAATCAATAATATTCTAAGCTTTCAGATAATTCTATTATCCTTTTCACATAACCTACATGTATTAGTACCTTTATATGTGCCCTACCATTTTAGTCAAAACTGTTATTAATGATGTCATAAGGATTCTTAAATGTGGTCACTTCATCTGTCTTGGTATGTATCAATCTTGTTTGAATCTGCTATAACATACATACATATCTACACATAGGGGTAATAAGATGAAACACAACAAAATCAATGTTCCAAATAACACTTACAATATAGCTTATCATTTTCTACATGCAAATATGCAAGCATCCTTTTCTCTCTCTCAGATTGCATCCCTGCCATTTGGACTCCCCTCTGCCTATCGGCTCATCGTTGCATATCTGCCATTTGGACTCTCCTTCACCTATCAACTCATCGTTGCATGTCACTACATGCAACTACTAGTTTATAATATAAAACTAATTATAATAAATAATATATAAATAGTATTATTAATATATATAACATAAGATATAAGTATAATATAATATCTAAAATAAATATATAAATAATTTATATGTAGTAAATTATTATATTATTTATGTATTATATAATTTAAATTTAAATATAATAAATAATATGTAAATAATAGTATTATTCAAGAATATAATCATATAAAATAATATAATCATATATATTTTTTAATTAATTAGTAATATAAAATTATGTTAAAAATTAGTTATAATACATTTTAGATGTCTACATAAATAATTTATAAAAGAAAAAATCAATTTATTTAATTTAAAGTTAGTTTATATTTAAATAAGCAACATTATTTTATTTCATTTAAAAAAAAATTGAAAATATATAATTAACATTATAATATAATCACTATGAGAAAGTGATGCAATGGAAAAAAATTAAATAAATAAAATAAAATAATTCAACTTATTTGGAAGTTTATTTGGAAGTTTAACTAGGTAACAACTTAAAACTATTGAAAGTTTATATTCATCGTCAAGGTGGGCCATTGATTTCAGATAGGGAACATTTAAACGGTAATCATTTCTTGAACAGGCAGTCAGATCTCATGTGAGTAGTTGATTTGGAAGATATTGAACGTGTAATTACATGCATGAAGTCATAGTAAATTTTTATATTAAATTATATAATTAACAATAATTAATTAAAAAGACAGATATTTAAATAAAAAGATATACTCTTCTTTAAATTATATTTAATTGTTTTGCTTAAAACTATTGAAAAATGATGCAAAATAAAAATAAAAAATAAAATAATTCAACATAAAAAAATTAAAATATTTTTTTCAACTTATATAAATAATTATATAAAAATAGAAATAAAACCAATATAATATAAAAAAATATTTCTAACTTTAGATTTAGCACGGTGGAAAAAAAATCATTGAAAACGGCACAGGCAGTCAGATTTCATGGCCAAGGTGAGGCGGCACAGGCAGTCAGATTTCATCTGAGTCGTTGATATTGAACGCGTAATTACATGCATTGTCTTCAGATTTGTATATAAACTGATGAAAGGGGAGGAAGTTGATGAAGATCGTTGAAAGGAGAGGAAGCTGTTGAAGATCCAGCCCCTGTGAGAGCGTTAAAGGAGTGCCTGTGAGAGGAAGCTGTCGAAGATCCAGCCCCTGTGAGAGCGTTAAAGGAGTGCCTGTGAGAGGAAGCTGTTGAAGATCCAGCCCCTGTGAGAGATACAAACTGTTTCAGCACAGTGAACAACGATCAGCATGGGTAGAAGAAAATTGGAGGCCTGTTACAGGGCAGACAGAAGCAAACGACGTCAGACTTTTCTAAAGCGACATAAGGGACTGTGGAAGAAAGCTTATGAGCTTTCTATACTTTGCGGTTCCAAAGTTTTCTTCAGTATTGTGTCTGAAGATGGTGAGGAATTTGCACACTATTTTAATGGTGGTGCGACTGGGGATCAACAGGGATCTTTTCCTCTTCCTCACCACCAGAACTTGATTCATCCACCCCAACAGCCAAATCTTGAAATTTCTCGCAGCCAACAGAAAAATTTGATTCATCCAGCTCAACAGGCAAATCCTGAGGATGCAATTATCTCATCAGAGAATTCAGTTCCTCAAGAAGACGGCTTCATTCATCCTCAGTGCAGTCAGGAAGACAGCTTCATTCTTCCTCAGAATGCAGAGACTTCAATTGCTGTAAAAGACGGCTTCATTCATCCTCAGTGCAGTCAGGAAGACAGCTTCATTCTTCCTCAGAATGCAGAGACTTCAATTGCTGAAAAAGACGGCTTCATTCATCCTCAAAATGCAATCTCATCAGAATTTCCATTTCCTGAAAGTCATTCCTTTCGAACGGATAAAAGGCTTTATTCTACTGATAGTGATTTCTTCAAGCAGCAGGAGTTCTGGCGGGCAACTGATGATCTTTGGAACTTCTAAATGCCTTCTAATGGCATTATTAGCTTGGAATACCAAGATTTTTTGTATCAGATCAAGTGTTGAGATGATCAAGAATGTAAGTTGAATGCTGTAGCATTCTGAGTACATGTAATGATGTAATCGATTAATGAAGATTGTGCAGCAGCACTTTATTGTGTTTCTCTGTGATTGATTTTCTGAGTTTATGTATTTCCATGTCTGTTCATCACTTTCTTGCTTCATCAGATAATTATGCACATTACCATCGATGAAATATAGAAAAGATATAGTGGCAATCATCAATTTGTTGGCATATTCTTTTCCAAATCACGTTGTAGTTTTGTGAACTTAGGCATCGTAGATTTCTTGGGGACTGACTTATTATCTTGCTATCAATGTCTGTACTATATTTACTAAAATAGTTATCACTCACAATGTACATAGTTATTAGTCATCGTAAAATCTGTAGTAGAAAAATGAATTCGATGCAGAGCTGTTCAAACCAATAAAATCGGGCAAACTAACAATCTGAAATGGAATTCAAGGGATTATGCATGAGACAGTAATATATGTGCATGTTCAGTTCTTGAAGAGAATGTTAAGCTCTTGAAAAGGATATATTCAAGGTAGTGAAGGCATCTGGACAAAGGGGTATGCCAAATAATTTACTTTCTGACTCTAAGAATTGTTGCATGGCATTTCAGTAGCCATTGCGGATGATGGTATTAGATGTAGAAATAAGAGAGTAGAGATTATAAGATAGAGTATGAAATATAAAATAAGGGACTGTAGTAGGTTTTTACAGATGTAAATAAAAGCGGTCTTCATTTCTTTTCTTTTTTTTCTAATAAAGATTTGATCAATCTATATCTGTAATTCAGTTATAAGTGTGATGAGTTAGTTTGATGTAGAATCACTGTTAATAATATTTGATATAGATTTAAATTTGATTAAGAAATAAGGTGGCCATATCTGATTGATGTATGGTAACTTGCCTAATTTGGCGTGCAGGCACAAATCACTGTAACCACTTAAATTTCATTCACAAGATTAACAAGTTACTTGTAGCTCGAAGGATGATAACGAAAATATCTCGTTAATGTGGTAGGTAAAGTTGCTCACCGTTTCAAAGAATTTTCATGTGCCCTTCTCTACTTAGCATGTTCAATTTACGATGTCATTAGTGATGATTTCAAGGGCCAATGACTATGACTATCCAGCACCCAAGACATGGATGACCCCATTCATCATAACTGCAGTAGTTTCCCTTCCTCGGCGACTTAACTCGCTGTTTTTAAGAGGCAGACTCCAGTTCACTACAGCACTGTTTCAAACAAATAAAAAGACAAGATATTTCTTATGATTTATCCTTCCGAATGCCAGGTAAATATGAAACGGTAATTCATGTGTCGAATGTTAGTAGTTCTGAGCTTTCTCAATGGCTTTCCCGCCAAACTTCCATATTGCATGTCAACTGAGGAAAGGTAATTTCCAATTGCATTCGTTGTATTTTTAGCCGATAGGCTATATATAGTGTGAGATTGCCGCCGTGAATTTGTCTCACGCCGGAATTTCTTTAACCGGGAAGTGTTGCCAGACGTGTTGTCAGACGACAGTCGCCAGGAAAGCCGCCGTGAAAGCCACCATCAGTAGGTTAAACAAGGTGTTGTTTTTAAACGCCACTTTTCAGTGTTGCTGGCGCCGCATGCAGCCTCAACCTGCTATGCAGCTACTGGCCGACCACCTGGGAGCAGCTTTGTCAGAGCTTAGGGTTAGTATAAGTTTTCTTGAGACCGGTTCGTGTCAGGTAAAAAGAATTTGTGTCATTTGGGTTTTGATCTGCATCCTACCGTAGAGTTGTGTCGATTTTCTGAAATTTGTCGAGAAAATCTTGCAGAGGATATTGCAGCAGCAGAGGAACAAATAGCCAGCTCGAGGGATGGTGTTGAACTAGAAGCACCAGCTGGCAAAACAATTTTTCAGGAGTTTGAAGAAGAGGTAAGTTGTCCATGACCAAGCCTTTCATCGACTTTGTATCAAATGGGTTGAAATTAGGTTTCCATTTTTGTAGGAACATAAATTCATCTATGTGCTTCCAGTGCTCATAACTTAAGATTTTGTTTAGACTCGAAGACAATCACAAAGAACCGCCTAGGCATGAAGTTTAATACTGGATACAATTTCCAATTTTTGTTTACCCATGCAGTAATTTTGTAGCACGGTAGTCTTTTACCCAGAAAGACATTGATAACTGTTGTGTTTTCTAGTTCCAACGCATCCTTCCATAAAATATGAGCTAGGTCAATATATTATTCCTCTCTATGTTCACATTCGCTTTCGTATGCATCAAAAGGTATATGCTTGGTTTTCTCTTCCCCTACATCGCCAATTAAAATTTTGAGTTTAATGACTACATTGCGATGTTCTTTCACATGTGCCACTGTAGTTTCACTACATTCTTTCCGCACTCCTTTGTCCACTGCCTGTGACAATCAATCCCAATCATATTAGACTTCAGTTATGACTTATTCATGTTATTCTACATTTATATTGTATAATGAAAATGTCTTACACTATATCATCCTTTCAGTATGATCCAATCAGGCTGCTTGAAGGTGGTTTATGCTTCCATCTACCATGAAAAGTATTGAGGAAGGAATAAGAGTCTTCTATCTATATCATAGATAATTAAGCCAAAAAAAAAAAATAGTTGATTGCAGAACACATCTTCTCTATCAATCATAAAAAACTGATCATGCAGACAACACATAATTTACAAAAACAGGGCTTCCTTTCAACCAGGAAGGTTCTATTGCCATATCCATGATAAGGAGAACTGGAAAGAGAGAGAGAGAGAGAGAGAATTACTTGCAGATCCCTTTCAAGATCTATCACATGGGTTGCCACCAGATAGGGAAGAAGAGCATATCGTTCAAGCTAGAAACCAACACCAAATGGGATGCTATTACCCTTACAGAAATCCAAAGTTGTCTAAAGATGAAATTAAAATACAAAAACTACTACATGTAGGACAGTAGTTACAAGGAGGATGGCTCCTTAGTACATCAACTATAATAAAGCTAACCAGGAATATCAAAAATGGATTCTCTGTTTCATAGTAAGATCCATATAAATGCTTGTCACCAATATGGGACTTCCTCTTCCTTGGGTTGCTTTCTATGCCATCTTCATTTCTCACAATAATGCCTTATCTGTTTGTTGTTGTTGGATTGAAGTCATCTATCATCACAACGAGATAGTTGACAACTTGACAGTAATCCTACATCCAATCCGGTGTATGAGAAAGGAGCTAATATTTATTGGGGAAACAGAGCAAACACAAGAAAGAACCTTGATTTAAAGTGCATCTCTCAATCTCAAAGCTGTATCCTCCCAAACCCCTATTGACACCCAAATCCAAGCTTTGGGAAGGTCACCTTACGACCAAGGCAACACATAGGATGAGGCAAAGGGCAACTTGGGCCATTGCATGAGAGTGGGTAACCTCTTCTTCTACTTTAGGCTCTGCTAGCCCAACGGGTTGTTCCTCGACTTCATTGACAGGTTAAATAAAATAAGTAACATTGACTAGTAAATTCATGCTTGACTTCACCAAAACCAATATATGGAGCCAATGCCCTACAAAAGAAGACCACATTTGAGTCAAACTCTGAAATAATGGAATTACTGAACTTCATTTGTAAGGAAACTACTCTATGAACACAGAGACAAATATAAGCAACAAAAAAGATAAAACTCAATCAATCTCATCAACCATACTGTGAATTAGGAGTCAGGACACCTACAGAAGGGTACAAGACAGTTGCAGGGACTGATCTTGTTCAAGTCTTGGAGCTCATAATAGCATCAAAGATCCAATTGCTTTCAATACTTGTGTTCCTGCAAAAGGAGCATTTTCATAACTTACACTTTGACACTAGATCTAATTTGTCTGTCTTGAATGAATCATCTAGATCTGGAATCTTCGCTTACTGGAACCAACTTTGACACTTGACCCATCCAAATGATGAATCCTATTGAGCTATGAAAGAGTTTTCATAGTTTTGTCATTTTTAAGCTTTATCGGTACTTGCATTATGTTATTTATTTTTCTAAACACATTAGAGATGGGGGAAGTTGCATGGTTGAACCTGTGAGTTTTTGAGACAGATTCCAAATCTGTACAAATTAAAAATATTGGTACAAATAGATGCTTTAGCACCAACAATGCAATAGAGTAATACTACGAGCTTATTAGCATGATACTTATAACTCCAACCGAACTGAAGCTGAGATTTTAAGGTGACAACTTTTCAGAATTTCCGCCAATTTCCAAAACCCATGTAATGGAAAATGCTATTCAGTGCCTCATCCAGAACCGTAATGAATAATAAATCAATTTTGAAATACTGAAAAATTAGAAAACCAAAGCTGTATTCAGATTATTGAAGAAGAAAACTGAGTCAACAGAAGAGTGAAAAGGCTTAAGTTGTAAAGTTCAGAAAAAATTAAAGAGCAGCCCAAAGATTGCTGTATATGAATTTTGCACAGCCAATAAGGAGAGTATAATAAATAAACAATATGCTGTTGAGATAGAAAATATTTATTTGAAAGTCATGGTGATCCTCTGTACATAGATGAGTTTTTGAAACAGATTCCAAATATCTGTACAAATTACAAATATATGAAAGAAATTGCAAATAAATGAAAGAGATTTCAAATATCTGTACATAGTCATCCTCTGTACATAGATGGTTTGAGGTTGGACGATGGAGACAGCAGCTTTCCATGCTAACTTATTGGGTTCTTTCTGGCCATCTTATATGATTTTTGGATTCTTAGGTCTTGTGCCATTCTGGATGTTTTACTTCAAAGCAGATGGGATGTATCATAGAATTTTAACAAATGAAAGCCTCATCTTCCTCTCGCTTCGAAAATCTGATAAATTGAAATTCTGTATTTGAAAATGCCATGATTCATGTTGACCTTCACATTTCAATCCATCAGATATTGGCACCACAGTGATGACATAAAGGATTACTGGCATTTCTTAGTAGTAGTAAGAGCCTCCTTGTGCTTTTTAGATGATAGGTTGTGGTGCTGAGATAGTACTTGGTATGGGCCATTCTGCTGTTATCTTTATTTTCTGAGTGCGTACTTTGAGTCTATCTTAATGTATATGCATTTACATTTTGCTAACATGTCCACCAAGCAACTGTAAAATCTGACAAAAATCTTGCTTTATTTATGCTGTAATAAATGTCCATGCCCTGTTCCAAGGTTGCAGTTCTGCCACAAATTAGAAGAATGCTGCCAGAGCAGAAATTTTAACTGTTTACAAATATGTCAGTCTTTCCAGTTTTGACAGATGCTGCACAGAACCCATGATGTCACGCACAGGATTCCTTCACTTAATGTAATTTAAGATTTAATCAGTCCAATGTTCCATCAACTGCCTAGCTTGGACTTGAATTGAAGAATAGTTAAGATTAGGTAGCTCCAAAAGTGTATGCATGGGATTGAATTGGGACTGGTCTTCATAATAAAATGTTAAAATGCAATTCTTTTGGGCATTTTATTGAATAATGTAGTGAAGGTGGTGGGGTCAACCAAATATTGCTTGAGGTGATCAATCTGATTGCTAGTAAAACAGTCAGATGTTTTCAGATTAAGAACATAAGGTCTTCACAGTCCATGGAATGAAGAAGAAGGCTTTTGGAAATTATCTTGTATCAGAAATTTCTCATATTCATGGTAAGCTAAACTTTAGGGGATTATCAAAAACTATAATCCAATAATGCACATAGAGTATTCTCATACACATTGAGTAAATCTCCTTCTATTGAGATGAAGGTAGCTTACCAGGGCAGGAGGTAATGGAAACAGGGGTCTGTACATGAAGCAGCTTGAATATATAGCACTGTTGATGCTTGGAAGCCCATTCACAAGCAAGCATACTCTCTTGGATCTGATCTATTGCAACTAAAATATTCACCATATTCATCACTTTATCTTCTGATAAATCTTCATCATTAATACACTTCAACTATAAACTCAAGTACTGTCTGATATATTCACCTAAAGAGCTTAATCTTTATTAAATAATCCAGATATGTCTACTAAATTACAATAAAATATTTACTCTTCCAGATATAAAGTTTCCCTCATTGAATTTTCTTATGTCTTGAGGTAGTTTTTGAAGTTTCATGGGATGTGTACAATATCACTGAAGTCCTTTGTCATAATCTGTTGAACTTGAATTTGATCACTGTTGTTCAGCTTTGACAGGTTTCTCTTTTTTGGCATTCAGCGATTAACAAAAGTGGAAATTATGCATCAATTAAATTATTGTATAAGATTTAGTCCACAACTACAAGCACAAAACACATTAATTTTATGATCCCATCCAATCAATAAAAGGAAAGAATGGTGACTCTCTGCTTCAGTATACAAAAAGTTATACCACAAGGAAACTTCTGCTTTCACATTTGCATGAAGCAAAGCATCGAAGGTCACAGTGTCTGGGGAGCATCCACAGTCAATCATTTCCCTCGAAAGATCCCAAGCCTTCCCCCAGTAGAATCTGCTTAATGTCATAAAAAGAAAAATGGAAATCAAAGCAGTTATTTGTTGTCTTTCAGGTCCAATTCCATGGGGAAGTACATCACATATGTAGATTGTAGGAACCCAAAAAATGTCATACTAACAGCTTTGTTAAAGTCCAAACTACAAGGCAGAGCATTGCAATGCCATACTTGTAAGTGATCACGAAGTATGAGTATAAGAGGGTTATGCCATAAGAGAATATTATGCAAGAAAAATCCCCTCCTCTTGGGTCATTGCCGCAAGAGATATATAAGCTGGAGGAGCTCCTATCTATGGATGTTTCCAGCAACAATTTCTCTGGTGACATACCTTCTGGATTTGGAATGATGCCTAAGATTGAGGTACTCTTCTTGCATTCTAACTTGTTGAATGGTACTCCCTGCATTTCTAGGTAATCTGTCTACCTTGACAATTTTTAACACTTTCCGACAATCCTCTAGCTCAAGGGTGATCCCTCATGAGCTTGAGAACTTAGTAAGGCTGAAATGCCTATGGATGAAAACTATGAACTTGCATCTTGCACCTTCCTGCTTGTTTAATCTCTTCCCTGTAATATACAAAACTATATTGGTCTTATAGTGCGTAAGACGTTCAAATGTCTACCAGCTAACTCTCTTGCATCCTTGGTATAGCTTTCTGGGGCTTAGATGTAGTTTGTATCAAATTGGCTATAGTATCAACTTCCAGCTTAAGATACCGCTTTGATTATGGAAGATATGCTGCAGGAAATCTTAAGATATAAATATCTGGAAATAAACATTTGTTTCCACTTGGATTTGATAGGATTTGATAATGTTTTGCTAGATCAGTAGAGATGTCATTCGTGCAGGTGAGAGGGAGGGAGAACTATAACTGCAGTAAAATTTTCTTCTGTGAGCTAGAATGAGGGGAACAACTTCTAGCTGATTAGGAAAATGAAGTTTTAGAACAGAAGGTTAAAGTATTGATGGGATAATAAGATATCCTAGAAGAAGTGCATGATACACCAATGTAAGCGTTATAATTACTATGATTTTTTATTTTACTATTACCAATCTTATTGTATATTTTGTACCCTTTAGGCCTTTGCCATGATATAATGAACTTGAAAACAATGAAATCTTAGAGTGCTTCTATATTTGATCTGTATTGCATCTTGTCTCTGTTTACTCCTATATCTGATAAGAATAGTACTCGATATTTAAGCTTTAATGTTACAAACCTAGATGATGAATAAATTTCAAAATTTTCTACTTTATAAACATTCTCATATTTAATTTTAAGTATTGTACCCATGCAGTACATAATGATTTCCTGTATTTTGAATTTTAGCTGTTGTTTAAGATGTAAACACCGATGAAAAGGCCTACTCTTTCCTACCATCCCAAAACACATCCCAATCTTGTCATCCTCGCCTAGGAAGACCAAGGAGCAAGGACTTGTAAATATTTGTTCAATTGTGGACCTATGTCGTTAAATGTCCCAGCTTGCAGCATCAAATAGCTAGGGTCTAATCATGCTAAAAAGTGTCATTTTTTTTTTTTTTCCTAAGTGTAAACTTTTGCACTTAAAAAAAAATTAGCATAGTGACATGAAACAAAAACATCAAGCTCTTTTCTTACCATGTCATTGTTAATACAAATTCATTCACCATGTATAGTATTATGAAGCTGTAGGTGCCATAACCCCCAGGGGTGTACTTTATTTTCTTATCCACAGCTTTCTTTAACCAAG
>VDFB02116950.1:41969-82050 GCA_007258455.2 Sequoia sempervirens | reverse complement strand
AGGAATTGATATTTAGGATTTCCAAACCCTCCTCTTCCTCTTCTCCATTTTCCTTTTCTAGAGTAGGCAAGTTAAAGATATCTTCTCCACAGATTTGTGAATACACATTATTATTTGGTGGGTCCTCACCGCCATCTTCTTGGGCTCCTGATGGTAATGATTGAGAAACATCGCCAGTTGATTGCCCGCTTGCAAAGGCTTGAGAAGTGCCTTCGGCGGGTTGTGAATCTTTAAACCTAGTGTGCGGGCGGGACTGTTTAGTTTTCTTCTTGGTCACCCATTCTCGTGTTTTGGTCAAAACATCAACAGTCCTTGCTTCAATAGTCTCTTTCTCATTAAAGTTCCAGTCCATGGTAGGAATAGGCTAGTTTTCTATTAATTCAATATACATTGGGTCTACCATGTCAGACCCATCTTCCACAATGCCTTGTAAATCCCATTTCAAATCATAAATGATTATCTGTTCCACTGTCAATCTCATCCAGCTCCTCTTGACCTCATATGCATCAAAAAAGTCAGCCCAATAATCTTCAAGGCTTGATTGGTGATAAAAATTAGGGCTCAATTTCAAATTCTTTTTAATATAATCTTTTAAATCAAAAGGAACTCGCTCCTCCTATGAAGGCATGTTATACCTTGACAACTCTTTTTCAATATTTCGGGCATCAGACATTGATTGACAACTACAAGCACCCAAACCAAAAGGAAAACGAACTATCAATCTCTTCCTGCCCTGGCATAATCTGTTAACATCAGCCAACTGCCTGCTTACTTCGATAATCACTCACTTATCTTTAGGATATTTAGGCAATTTTATAGGAAATCTAGCATATCTGCCAACCCTTATGTATGAGAATCTTTGGAATTGAATAAAATGACTGCCATAGAAGCCCACAAATTGCATTGCTTCAAGTGATAGTCGCATTGCAAGACGTCCTTATAACTCCTTGACCATTCTCATGGTGAAAGTGTCAGCCACTCTTCTGAAATGCAAAAAGCTCTTATGAAGCTGAAGTTTATCAAAATAATCATAAATTGGCACTTTCCCTGGAGGCAAATCACTTGGTCTTAATGCAGGCCAAGGTCTAGTGCTGGCAAGGGCATATATCAAATACGAGGACATATAGAAAAACCTGTTGAGGGTAAAGAATGTCATTAACTCATGTAGGCGATCACTAATAATTTCTGCCCAATCTAGGAATTGTTCTCCACTCAATATAATCTGGATGAAGAAATACATCCACTCTTCAAATCCATGAACATTTTCATTTCCCCTTACCCTATGTAATAGCACCACAATGTCAGCCACTTCTTCTACAAAAGGATTTTTGTCCAGGTTTTGAGGCAATTGGGACTTACCTTGTTTAGGTTTGGCCAACCAATTCTTTGCTATCACATTTCTATAAACGCCTTTCTTTATAGTAAATTCAATTTGGGAATTTGTCATGTTCATCGGACAATACTCATCACTCTCTGGAATTCTCGGGCAAGACACAAATGTGGACCTTTGAACTTTCAAAACAAGCCTATTATCTTCTGTTCTAACCTCCCGTGTCTGTGAATTATAATGCCTAATGCATTTCTAGAATGAGTTTGGGGCATTGCACGGCTATGGGAAATGCGGTAGCTTCAACTAACCCACAATCTATCACTCGTTCAATGATGGGCGAAAGGTTGGGTTTATTGAATTTGATCTGCAATTCATCCAAACTAACAAGCCCTAGACGGGTATCACCAATTTCTGGTCCCTCATAGGTTAGCCCTGACACATATTTGTAACCCGCATATTTAACCCTCGCCATGGATGAGAATTAATAGCTTCTGATAATAAATATTTTTCTAAAATGCAGGTAGAAATAGTCTGGAAAACAAACCGAAACAGGTGAATTTTGAAAATACCTTAATGGTGGACCTTGCAGCTTGAATTTTTGCGCCTCATCCAGCTCATCCTTAGAGAATTTCATTACAATGGGAATGTTTGTCCAGCACCTTGAACTTTTTAAGACTTGACTTCACAGAAAAACATGGAAGTAGATGAGCATTTAATGTCTTAACTTGCTTCGTGACACGTGGTAGCTATAGCATCACCACTTCCAATATAACTGTCTTTCAAAAATTTGAAAACAAGCATCTATAAGCGGTAAAGTGGGGAGTTCAACGAACTTCACAAATATGTGCCCGAGTTCGAACATGATAGCAAAATACCGCCCAAATAATAATCATCACACAAGTAGCAAAGGAAAGTTTGACAAAATACACAAAACATCATCTTGGTTAAGAAAACGGAAAAGTGATGTAAAATATGCACAAGCGGCAAGGCGGGGGGTTCGATTAACTATACAAAACACCGCCCGAGTTTAAATGATATCAAAAAAATACCACCTGCGTTAAGATTAAGCTGCTTATAGGTTGGCGAATGACTTTAATGAAGCAAGGCACAAATATAGTGGTAACAGTGGCTCTAACTGGGGATGACGACTAACAAGGATGAAGTAATGAACCCAGACCCAAATAGTATGATCAGTGCTTTATCCTTGGGCAACAGAGTCAACTAAAATAAAATACACTCTCTCTAGCAACAAGGAAACAAACCAAAAGAAAAACCAAAACCCTAAATTAACTATGTACAAAAAGGGGGCCGCGAGGCCATCACAGCTGATAGAGCTTCAGATCTTGCCCATTATAAGGAATGGGCAAGGGGGTCCCATCAGGATATGCAAGATGAAAAGTATTGGGCCCATACTCCTAAATAATTTTAAAAGGACCAATCCAGAGTGAATCGAACTTCTTAAGAGCACCTTTGGGTTCTTTGCACTTGTCCCATAGTAAAATTGAATCTCCAACCATAAACTTTCTCAGTTTGGCTTTCCTGTCAAAAATCTTTTTAACCTTTGCCTGGTGTATGCTTATCTTATCGACCATCTCTCCCTATTGTTCCTGTATCTTGGTTAAATATAAAATCCTCCTCTCCAATGCATCATTGAATCCAACTTCCTCAATAGCAGTCTGCAATTTACGCACTAATAATTCTAGTGAAGAGGAAGCGCACTTTCTACTCCATATACCAGCTCAAAAGGGGTCATCCCAATAGCCCTTTTAGGAGTTGTTCGGTCTGCCCATAGGGCTTCATACAACTTTTTATGCCAATCCTTCAGGTTTTCATTGACTAACTTCTTGATAATACTTATCAAATTTTTGTTGCTCGACTTTTCCTGACCATTCCCCTAGGGGTAATAGTTAGCTAAATGAGAAAGGGAGATTCCATAATCATAACAGAAAAGCGAAATCTCGCTAGAGGAGAAACTAGTAGCATTGTCAGTAACTAGCTTGTGTGGAACTCCATACTTGACCAAAATATTTTCTTTAATGAAATCACAGACTACTTCAGAAGTGGTTCTCTTGATTGGAATCGCTTCCACCCATTTGCTGAAGTAATCAATGGCTGTAATGATGTGAGTATGACCTCCACTAGACTGTGAGCTGATTGGGCCTATAAAATCAAGACCCCATTGTTGAAATGGTCCATCAATAACTATAGGCTTGAGTGGTAAAGCTGCTAATTGAGGTCTTTGTCATGTCCCCATTTTTGGCAAGCATCAGTGATCGTGAGATTGGCCTATCATGAGACCCTCGTAGGCTGACAGAGTGGTTAGAGGGTCGTTTCGGAGCTTGGCTCGGCGTCAGATTGGCAGTTCTGGTCAATTGGCTTTTGTTTGGGCTCGATCGGAGACTTTTTGCGGAGTTGCTTTCGCAGCGCCTCGCGGCACCACCGCGCATTTTAGCAGATATTTCTGCTAAGATCCTGGAATCACTTCGCCATCGACGGGAATAAAGAAATCCGCATGACATTGAGAATTGAAAATTGATCGCTGCCAGAGGACGGCGACCTTTAGGGTTTGAGCGCCCGCGGTCTGCTGGGGAACGAGCCATCTCCATCGGCAGCCTGCAGGATGAAATAACATCTCGATTACGCTTGAGTTCTCCATGTACAGAGGAATTACAGACATCACGCTGATACGCAGACATCGAGATTATTGTTTTGCGAGCCAAGATATTTAACCTTCTAATACCTCTCATTCATAAAGGCTATTAATTTCTGTGATTCTGAGATTTCCAATAAAGAAGCTTCCCAGACAAAAGTTAATTAATTTGTTGTCTCAGCCGTACCAGACATGCACCTGGCCGTACTGTCATGAGAGAGGCAAGTTGTGAACTTGGAGAAAACGTCTAACACTTGGTTTCCAGTTTGCACCTTTGGTGGCGCCAGGGGGATCAAGAATCATTTGCCAGTGCCAGACAGAGATAGCAGAGGGAGACGTACCCTTATTCACTTGATTTGCTGCTATCAGCCATACTATGTACAGCAGGCTGTATCATTGCAAGAGCCGTACTTTGCACAAGAAGTTCGCCTATCCTTTGGTCTTTCAACTTCATCAGTGAGAACGCCTATAACTATTGGATCTGGTGATTTGATTGAATGCCATACATTTTCATTGGTTGCTGATCATCTTCAGGCCGTACAGCAGTGTACTTGGCCGTACCATCAGCAAGGATATGTCTTCTATGTTCTGGACAAAACGCCCACCTACCAGGCAAGCAATCTTCATTACCCTGGGCGCTGGAGTAGCTGAGGACTTCTGTGATCACCAGACAGGGGAAGAGAGGGTTTAGTCATTTGCAGCCGTACCATTCTCAGCCTCATTTAATGCTACTACAGAAATCAGGTTTTTAATAAATCATTGCTTTTTCATCTTGCATGTATCTGGGTATCTTTGTAATCGTCTTCAGAAGAATAATATATGAACTGGCTTCAGTATTTGTGCTAGGGTTTTCTATTTATAGAGTTGAATTATTTTATAAGATTTATTTGTAATCCCCTTTCAAAATCGCCATCTTTACTATTCATGCAAAACGTCAAAAAACAAGCAAAAACCTAAAACCTTCAGAAAAACTCAAAACTCAGTCAGAATCGGTCTCAGGGGGAAACTAGGGTTTCTACAGTGGTATCAGAGCTAAATCCTGCCATCCTGAGGGTTTAGCCGTCTTCTGCAGCCGGAACAGTTTGAGCCTTATCAGGTTTTTATTCATTCAGGCGAGCTTTGGTTGACAGGCAACAGGGTTTGATCTGGCAGCCGGGAAACATGGCTGACAGAACTGACAGGAATTACAGGACTGATAGGACAGTTAATCTTAGAACAGAAACTCCTTACAATAACAGAGGTCAGAACCGTGCAGAGGTCTTGCATGCACTCAGAGAACTTAGTGCAGGTCAACGGCGGTCAAATGGTGTATTACAACAGGTGGCAGTTGCACTTCAGAGACTGGATACTCCGAGGAGATCGTCACCACCTCATGACGATGACAGAAGTGTTACAGGTTCGCGGAGAGCTCCTTGGTCAGTGTCACGGACAGCGGATAGGCCTACGAGGCCCACAGTCACGAGACAGGAGCCCGATGAGGTTATAGCAGGTGGAAGGCATGAGGGTTTGTACGCTGGTACATTTAGGACAGCGAACGACGAGTGGGAGTTAGAATCACCTAAGGCCAGTGGAAGGATTACCATTGACAGAACACCGCAAAGCATAGAAAGAAAAGTGTTTAGCATGTACCAGGAGTATAGCATTCTACCTCAGAAGATTAAAGAAAAACTTCCTTTCATAAGTTATGTGGATGTGCACCCGAGTCTTGGCCATAAGACGGAGTTTGAAAAACAGAGATATCTCACTACAGCTCGTGAGTTGTTTACACCTGGAAAGGACAGAGAATCTACACATAAGGATAATACCACTTTTCATCAGAATGATTTGATATCTTCAGTTTCCTATCAAGAGGGCAGAAATTTATATGATGAATTTGATAGAAGTGCTGATTTGGTTCGTGAACATACTAGCACGGCTATGAGTAATGATTTACCTACTTCGTCTCTGCAGGAGGTGACTCAAGAAGTTTCTACTATTGCAGCCACTTCTGATTTTTATGACAGCGATAATAAAACTTTGCGTGGGCATGAGCCAGCAGCTGTTTCAGAGATGCAAAGTAACCCTATTGAGTTGTCACGTGAAGAGACTCAAGAGTTGGGTACTACAGATGCATTTGGTGTTGAGAATTTATATTGTGGTGAATCTGATTTTTCGGATCAGACCTGTGAAAATAAGTTAGAGGATTCATATGTTGATATGGAATCCCAGGATCATGCGTTGGATGAGCATGCAGTCACTGTTGGAGTAGAAGCGTGTGAAGATACTGTCAGACCAGCAACTTCTACCGTACCAGTTGAGCCATCCTTCGAGGTACAGAGCAGCAGTACCTTAGATGTTGAGGTGTGCATGATTGAGAGCACACATGGTGCTGTTTATCATGAGGTGAGCGATGACGGATCAGCGTCATATCATAGTGCATATGGTGAACCAGAAATCTTGTATGGGGGTCGTAAGTTTCAGAATCCTCATCATTTGGTTGGGCAACTACATGTGGATGACACTATGATTGCTACCGCCCTTGAGCATTTCGACGTTGCTCGTCAGATGTTGACTACCTACGGTTGGAGTCCTTCTTCGATAGATGAGCACAGTGATAGTGGTTTTTCCCTTGCAGTGATACATGCACTCCGAGAAGCAATTGGAACGATGAAACAAAACTATATAAAACTACTAGCAGACAGGGATTTCCTTCTCGAGTGGGATTGCATTTGTTATGATGCATGGAAGGGAAAAGAGGAGCGGATCGATGAGCTCACTCATGAGCTAGAGGTAACTATGGATTCATTGCAGAGCATCCAGTTGGCTCTTCGAGAGTCGCAGTTACAGATTGAGAGGGGTACCATGGCGTTGAGGTTGGCACAATCTTCACCACCTTCGGATATAGTTCAGACTTACATGGCAGTGGTTGGTGAGGAGTATACACCCATGGTTCATAGCAGTGTAGGAGATGTTGAGGATGAGGTTATATCCATCTCGGTCACAGGATCAGCTGATACAGATAGGATGAGTGCACTCGATGAGAGTTGCAGTGAGCCACGCGTTGCACCAGGTTCTCATGAGACTAGTCCCGTGATAGGTGATGCAGGGCAGATCATTGATAGTTCCTGTGACATGGTTGTTGAGACACTGGAGAGTTGTGTGACAACCCTTGATACTTGTCCATCTTCACAGCAGATAGTCAGAGTCTCATCCAGTTGGGAGATTGGTACTTGTGATGATTTGTTTCCCTCTCTTGGAAGCAAATCAATCTTTTCATCCGATGCAGTTGACTATGATCAGCAACTGGTTGAGCCAAGTCAGGAGTACAACTCAGTTTATTATTCTAGCGATTCAGAGATGGATGATTCAGATCAGGATGGAGTGATTGTGCAGTTTGTGAATAATCCATTGTTTGAATTTGATGGTGGGGTGATCTATGATAACCCACTCTTCGAGTTGGACGCTGATCGTACTCTTGACGTTAGTTCTGAGTTGAGTGATGATTGTAGTGTTTGGGATTGTTCCAGTGCATCGCAATTCCAAACCAAACTCACAGAGGAGTTCAATGAGGTGTACATGGTGAGGAGTGCTTACAGTTTTTCCTTTGATCCACCCGTACATGATTCATATTCGATGCACGATTCTTGTGCACAGGGTGATTCTCTCGGTACAGTCGAGGGGAGTAGTTCATTACTGTGTGCAGAGCTACCATCTTCACAAGATGGGATTAGCGGATGCAGGTATTTGACTCGGCAGTTTGCGGGGTATTACTTGCAGGGGCAGCAGTCTGTTATCCATCCTGCTGATATGTATTCGTTAGGGCTTGATACTTCTATGTCGCAGATTTTTCATATGAGTACATGGTTTCAGGGCGACTATGGTGTTAGTCGGCATGATGGTTTGGATAGTTATCACATCCATGAGTATTTAGCAGAAGACAGGGAGAGATTCAGGACAGTAGATGCTTCTAGAAGTTTTTATCTCTGCATGACGGATGGATGTGGATTCAGATTGTATTGGGATCCCGGTGGCGACAGCTTTGGCACCGAGCATGGGATGGGTCCCAATGGGTTACTTCACTATTCTCAGCATGGTGAAGTTGGAGGCAGTAGAGCGTAGTGGCAGCCTGAGGAGGACCGTCACGACAGACTCTTATGCTGGGTTTGGGATCCAGGCATTGATTGCGCAGTTGAGTTTGATGATGCTACAGGAGATAGTTCGAGATGTGTGGGACATTACACAGTTTTCCTTTTGGGGCCTTCCGAGGATTCGAGTTTGTTTGCAGTGGAGATTGCTTGGGGTCAAGCAATTTTAGGGAGGGCGGACTGTCATGTCCCCGTTTGCAGCAGCATCAGTGATCGTGAGATTGGCCTATCATGAGACCCTCGTAGGCCGACAGAGTGGTTAGAGGGTCGCTTCGAGCTTGGCTCCTACCGATTGGCAGTTCTGGTCAATTGGCTTTCGTTTGGGCTCGATCGGAGACTTTTTGCGGAGTTGCTATTTTTAGCAGTTCCTGGCGGGCAGTGTGGGACCACTGCTATTTTTAGCAGTATGGCTTCGGCAGCATCCGGAATCACTTCAGAGTTCGTCAGCATCAGACGGAACAGGAAACGGGTATGACATTGGAGAATTGAAAAATTGATCAGGCTTTGCCAGAGGACGAAGACCTTAGGGTTTGAGTTCGTTATTCGTTGGGGAACGAGCCATCTCCATCGAAGCAGTTCAGAGGATGCGAAATAACATCTGATTTATTGCCAGTTGAGAAATTTCTTCATACAGGAGGAATTATAGAGCATCACAGTTGATACAGACATCAGAGATTATTGTTTTGCAGAGCTTCAGCATATTTAATCCTTCAGAATACCTTCTATTCATAAAGGCGCATATTCTTGTGATTCTGGAGATTTAATAAAGAAGCCGTACAAAGTTAATTAATTTGCTGTCTCAGCCGTACCAGACTTGTACCTGGCCGTACTGTCATGAGAGAGGCAAGTTGTGAACTTGGAGAAAACGTCTAACACTTGGTTTCTAGTTTGCACCTTTGGTGGTGCCAGGGGGATCAAGAATCATTTGCCAGTGCCAGACAGAGATAGCAGAGGGAGCCGTACCCTTATTCACTTGATTTGCTGCTATCAGCCGTACTGTGTACAGCAGGCTGTATCATTGCAAGAGCCGTACTTTGCACAAGAAGAAGTTCGCCTATCCTTTGGTCTTTCAACTTCATCAGTGAGAACGCCTATAACTATTGGATCTGGTGATTTGATTGAATGCCATACATTTTCATTGGTTGCTGATCATCTTCAGGCCGTACAGCAGTGTACTTGGCCGTACCATCAGCAAGGATATGTCTTCTATGTTCTGGACAAAACGCCCACCTACCAGGCAAGCAATCTTCATTACCCTGGGCGCTGGAGTAGCTGAGGACTTCTGTGATCACCAGACAGGGGAAGAGAGGGTTTAGTCATTTGCAGCCGTACCATTCTCAGCCTCATTTAATGCTACTACAGAAATCAGGTTTTTAATAAATCATTGCTTTTTCATCTTGCATGTATCTGGGTATCTTTGTAATCGTCTTCAGAAGAATAATATATGAACTGGCTTCAGTATTTGTGCTAGGGTTTGCTATTTATAGAGTTGAATTATTTTATAAGATTTATTTGTAATTCCCTTTCAAAATCGCCATCTTTATTATTCATGCAAAACGTCAAAAGACAAGCAAAAACCTAAAACCTTCAGAAAAATTCAAAACTCAGTCAAAATCGGTCTCAGGGGGAAACTAGGGTTTCTACAGTCTTCCTACAAACAATTTGCAATTTTTGCACCTGGTCACCGAGTGATAGGCATCTCTAGACATTCTAGGCCAGTAGTATCCATGCCTTATAATTTTGAAGACGGTCATAGTGGAAGAGAAGTGACCTCCACAAGCCTCATTGTGGAAAATATTTAGCAACCGCGCTTGTTGAGCTTTATCCACACACTTCAAGAAAGTCCCATCTATGCCACGTTTGTATAAGGTGTCACTCCAAATAACGTACTTAGTTGCTTTCAATTTTAAATTCCTTTTCTATTTACTTGAGAGGTGCTTTGGGCATTGTCCATATGTGAGAAAGTAGGCTATATCAGAAAACCATTCATCTTGTAAACTGACGATCAAAACCAATGGTAAATCCCCATCTTCTTCTTCCTCCTTCAAATTTTCCGCCATCAATTTGTAGAGTCCTCTTCCTCTGACTAATTTTGTAGGCTTCAAGTCTAAGTCATACTCCTGCACCTTTGCTATCTAGCTACCCCTCCTATTGCAATCAATATCCTATTGAGTCAATAAACTCTTAATAACAGGGTCTGGCACATATACCACCGAGTGTGAATGCAGGATATAGAAGTGGAACTACTTAACTGCCTTGACCACTATAAACGCGTGTTTTTCGATTAGAGAATAATTAAGCTCATGTTTCTTTAATGGCTTGCTCATAAAGGCGATGAGTGCTTGAACTTTATTCTCATTTTCTTGTAATAGCACGGCAGACGTAGTGTGTTCAGAAGCATAACAATAGATAATGAAGTCCTTGAAGTCTGGACTAACTAGGATAGGAGCTCGAGCAATTGCTCTCTTGATATTTTCAAAGGCCTGTATCCCAGCTTCATTCCATTTAAAACTTGGTTTTTCCTTCATCATGTCCACAATGTGCTTAGTAATTTCAAAAAAATCTGGAATGAATTTTCTCAAGAAATTCACCTGACCGAAAAAGGACTTCACACTAGTCCGACTTGAAGGAAGGCCTAGTTGTAATATAGCTTTCACTCTATCTAGATCTATTCTAATGCCTTCCTTAGACACGATGTGACCTAAAAGTTTTCCCTCGGTGACAAAAAAAATAGACTTCTTAGGGTTAAGAGAGATACCATGTTCTTTACATCTTTGTAAATCTCGTTCCAGATCTTGCAGGTGTTCTGCTCTTTTCTTAGAGAACACTGTCAAATCATCAAGATAAATAACTATGATCTTGTTTTGGAGGTCACCAAAAGATAGATCCATAGCGCGTAGAAAAGTTGCTCCTACATTAATGAGTCCAAATGGCATTTGATTATAGGCGAAAGTTCCCCAAGGCATGGTGAACAACGTTTTGTGCTGATCCTCTCCTGCCACACTGATCTGATTATAACCTGAAAAGCCATCTAACATAGACATCATTTCTGAGCCAGCAATTGTTTGCAAGATATGGTCCATGTTAGATAGGGGATAATTATCCTTTAGTGATGCCTGATTAAGATTCTTGAAGTCAACACATATCCGAATCTCCCCATTTTTCTTGCGAACTGGTACAATATTCGCTACCCAAGTAGAATGATGTATAGGATATATAATTCGTGCTTTCAGCATTTTGTCAATCTCTCTAAAAATTGCATTAGTTACCATGGGATTGTAATTCCTTTGTTTATGTCTGAAGGAAGTTGTGAGAAACCCAACTGGATCCAACTCAATCACTAATGCTTAAACTGACTTGTTTTGTGTTTTTGAAGGTTTTGATGAATTTTAAACAAGAAATATAGAAGTGCGCCAAGCATAAAATAGTGCTAAAACTTAAATCAAAGCAATAATATGGAAACTGCCATTGTATTAAGTATTAAGCAACTACTACAAATAGATTGCAAACAATAGACATACCCGAAAACCTCTAGATTAATTAAATAAAGTAGATCTGTACATGCCAAGCAAGAAATGTTGAATCTGGTGAAAAGCAACGCCCATCTCCAGATTTGGATTTCTCCGACGTAGAAGCTGGATCAAAGGCATTGAGAAACCAAGGCATCCAAGATGGTGACAAGAAAAGGCCCAAAAGAAAGGTGTTTTGGCCAACTGCTTCACACGCCTATGCCAGAAGATACACACCTTCCAAGGAGAAGTACGACCCTCTGAAGATTCTATACGGCCTCTTTATTGATGTTGACTAATGAAGAAGGATGGCGTCTAGATGATCAAACCTCTTCCTTTATTGAAAACTGATGAAATGCTAAACATAAAATCTCTGATGAAGCTCAAATAGACTTCTGAATTGAAGCCCTCACTGTAGCAAAGATTTAGCTAGTCTTTCACAGCTTCAAGATTGCAAATCACTGAAGATTTCTTGTTCTCCAATGGTAGAAAATCACTGCAACCCTTGTCTCAAACAAATGCATAAAGAAGTCAAAAAGAATCAATGTCAAGTAATCATAATGGAATGAGGTCGACTTGCCTTCTTTTTCCTTATATCCCCAAAAGGCACGATTCCTAGCAGAAGTACGGCTTTGGCATTTTAATACATTTAAATGTATTAAAGTTACTTAATAATGTTTCAAATTAACTTTATAACTTGGGCGCACCTTTCCATGACTTAAGTGATTTAATTTTCACTTTATAAAATTTAAGTCATCACTTTATAATATTTTAAGTGGCTTTTTAATTATAAAGTCAAATTATAACTTTATAATATTTCCATAAGTCAAATAAATAACTTAACCACAAAAATATTAATATCTCCCTCAATTCTCAGTGTTTTGACGTGCTATTACAAGCTGGCAAACACTGAACTGCAAAGGCCTGCACTGAGCTGAAGGTGTGGAAATGACAATATCCACCATCATCTGCCACTGAGATCCCCTATCCACGCATGTTAGCCTACGAGGATCCAAATAATAGGCTAACTCATTTGCTACTGACACTGACTAGAGTGGGGACATTACAACAACCTTCCCTTCTTTAAATGGTATGTGATGTTGAAACTTTCCATCCATGAAATTTTTCAAATCATCATAGCACCAAGCAAAGACCTCTTTATATTTAATTAGCAAGGCTATCAATTTTTTCTTCTCTTCTGGAGAACAACATTTCCCGATATAGACCATTTTAGGAGAGTCAGGGTCCCCAATATTCACTGCCTCAAATTCATCGGAATGTTGAGCAAAATTGCTCATTTTCCGCTTTACAGAACGATCATGACAGTCAAACAAATCCTCAAGAGAAACTAATCCCTTAGGTATTTTATTCCCCTTTAACTGAATAACTTTGTCTTGGAGGTCGGTCATGCTACCAGAGCAAAGGTCTTTGCATTGATTATCACTTCCTTCGAAGAAGACTTGAGCGAAGGCCCCAACATTTTCTAAGAAAGCCTGAATTTGTTTATCGTCTTCAAAGACCTACCAGTGATTGACATTGTCAAGAATGCTAGGCCAATAAATTAATTCAATCCTATAGGATTTATCTTTAAATTCCGGATGTGGGAGGAGCAGAGAGGCTGAAACTGCTAATGATTCAGCCTTTGTGTTAATTTCCCTGGGAATGGCTTCTATTCAGAAGGCATCGAAACTTTCAAGGGCATCCCAGACTCGATTCCAGTAGTGCTTTAACCTTTCATTCTTAACAGTGAAAACATTTCGCACCTGCTTAACAATTAGTTCAACATCTCCCAAAACCTTAAGCATCTTTATTCCCATACCCTTAGCTTCGATTAACCCTAACAAAAGGGCTTCATATTCAGCAGTATTGTTTGTATTCTCAAATTCTAGCTTATAGGAAAAAGGTAATCGCTCACTAGAAGGAGAAATGAGAACGACCCCTACTCTTGACCCAACATGGGAACAACTTCCATCAAATTCCATCGTCCAAAGCTCAGGTTCTGAATCTAGAATATGTATATCATCTTCTTTTTCTTCTCCAGAGAAGAGCATATAGCTTCAATTAACCCTAAAAAAAGGGCTTCATATTCAGCAGTATTGTTTGTATTCTCAAATTCTAGCTTATAGGAAAAAGGGAATCGCTCACCCGAAGGAGAAATGAGAACGACCCCTGCTCCTGACCCAGCATGTCATGTCCCCTTCCAGTTGACATCTCTCAGTGCTTGAGATTAGCCTATTATGCGACCCTCGTAGGTTGATAGGATGGATAGAGGGTCTTGTTGGAGCTTGGCTTGGCTTCGGTTGTCAGAATTTACCTATTTGGCTTTCGTTCGGGGTCGTTCGGACATCATTTGCTTGACTTGCTATTTTTAGTAAGTAAAGTCACTCAGCGGAGCACCCCTGCTATTTTTAGCAGTATGGTTTGGTCGTATGCAGATTCAATCACTTATTCATCAGCTTCATACGGTTCGTTAATCGGACTTATTTTGAGGAAGATATTAATATTTATCTGTCAAATTAAATATTAATTATTTTGAAGCTTATATTATAAAGTTATAATATTATTTAATATTATAACTTAAGTGATTTTTTAAAGGGGTCGACCATCATGGAGAAGGGGCCACTTTTCAATTATATTTTATAATTAAAAGTGCGTTCGAAACTTTGGAAAAATTAAAAGAAAAGTTCGAACTTTATTTAAATGATGCTTTTTTGGAAAGAAGTCGACTTTTTGAAGAATATAAGGATTTCATTGGGAAAAGAGCTCATTATGTTATGAATTCGACTTTGATGAAGTATTCTTCCAGAGAACGGAGCCAAGGGTTTCAGTTATTTGTTTTGCATTGGAGAACGAGCCAATCTTCAGTGTTGCAGTTCAGAGGCTGTGAAATATCAGCTGATTTATTGCTTATCAGAGAGGTAGCTTCATTCAAAGGTTATCACAGAACTTATTCAGAGATTATATCTTTAGGATTCGAATCCGGAAATCATCAAATAGTGAGTTATTCTGGGGCGCCTAACTTTGTTTCACATCTGGCATCTTTATCAAGGTCGTACGAAATTCTTTGCTGCTGCTGGGGCCGTACATTTGCTACTGTTAGGACCGTACCTTCTAGTACAGGCCATACTCTTCCTCTAGGGCAAAATGCCTTCACTATTTGCTCTGTAACTTCACCAAAAGGGACGCATATATCTCTGTGTTTATTGGCAATCATCTATCAGAGGGAGAAAGTGATTTTATTGGTAGCCGTGCTATTTCTTCATCATTTCTGGCAGCTGCAATCAGCAAACCAAGTTTTTGAATATTGTTGCTTTTTTCAAATTGCATGTTATCAGATCTTGTTTGTAATCAGTATAGAAGATCAATAAATACTTTAGCATCTATAAATCTAGTAGATTCTATCATTTTCGGTATTGCAATATTTTATTTAAATTTTAAAAGCAATTTCTTTCAAAATCGCATTTAATCTGTATATGCAAAAACCACAAAAAAATCAAAAATGAGAAAAAACAAGCAAAACAAGCAGTTTTCAAAATCAGTGAGAACAAGGGTTTCTACAGTGGTATCAGAGCTAAATCTTGCCATCCTGAGGGTTTAGCATTCTTATGCAGCCACAAGAGGTTGGGCCTCACAGATATTATACTCGCAGGAGAGCCTTGATTGACAGGGAACAGGGATTGAACAGGCAGCCGGGTCCCATGGCTGACAGAACAGAGATTCCTCGAAACCCTATGGATAATGATGATGCAGAGGTCCTACACACTCTTAGAGATTTACGGACAGGTCAACAGCAGGTTACTGATGTGGTACAGCAGTTGACAGTGGCGATACAGAGGATAGGTACACAGAGGAGACTGTCACCTCGTCGTGACGAGAACAGGAGTGATGCAGGCTCACGGAGAGCACCTAGGACTGTTTCACGGACAGCAGATAGGCCCACCCGGCCTACTTTTGTGAGACAGGAGCCTGATGAGGCTATTGCAGGTGAGGAGCCCGAGGGAATGTTCGCTGATACTCTTATGGCAGCGAACAATGAGTGGGAGTTACTAACACCAGAGGTCAGAGAGAGGATTACCTTTGATAGATTTATCACACAGAGGAGAGAACATCACAGGAATCGACAGGATTACAAGCCTAGATATAACAATAATGATCTGAAGCATGCCACAAACAGACTCACTCTAGTTATGTTTGACGGTAGTGGCAAGGTTACAGCCCAGGCCTGGATCAGTAAGCTAGATACTTTCCTCACATTGCGTCCCATGGCTGAGGAGGATGCTATTAGGTATGCTACATTGCATCTTGAGGGAGCAGCTTACGACTGGTGGCATCACGGGATGGTGACCCTTTAGCATGATCGTATCACCACATACCAGGAGTTCGTAGATAGGTTGGTGGAACGATTCGACAAGAAGGATCCTGAAATTTATTTCAGAGATTTGGCCCAGTTGCGACAGGTTGGGTGTTTGGAGTCCTACATAGGAGACTTCCAGCGATTGTCAGTTATGGTTCCTAATATATCAGAGAGACGTCTCGTTGTGCTTTTCATGGAGGGACTGTTGGAACCATTGAGAGGTTGGATCAAAGCATTTGATCCTTCTTCGTTACAGGAAGCTATGAAGAAGGCACATAGTATGGAGTTTGTAGCACCATCCAACAGATTCAGCTCTAAAAATACTTCTTCATTTACGGACAATAAGGGATTCAATAAAAACAAAAAGAAATCTGATTTTAAGAGTGACTCAAAGGGAAAATCAGCAGCACCCTTGGATCGTGAGGCTCTTAATGATTTGTGCAGGAAGAAGCTTTGTTTCTATTGCAAAGGTCCCTACGATGCTAACCACGATTGTCCTTTGCAGTCTAAGGGTAAGGCCAATCGAGTAATGTGGGCTTATTACGAGGATTCGGAATCTGAGAGTTCCGAACAGCAGGAGAATTCTGAGGAGTCAGAATCAGAGGCTTCAGAGCCTAAGGCAGAGGCAGAGTTAGAGCTCCAAATTCAGGAAGCACGATTGTCTAGCATTCAATAGGAGGGTTCTTTTAGACTTCGTGGAGTTTTGGCGGGTCAGAGGGTCATCACCCTTCTAGACACAGAAGCCACCCACAATTTTATTGATGCTAGATTTGTGGAGAAGCGTGGACTCATGACCGAGGAGTTTGAGGGCATTCGGGTTAAGGTGGCTGATGGATACACTCTCAGGTGTGATCGTATGATTAAAGATCTTCCATTGCGCTTGAATAATTATGAATTCAAGGCTGATTATTACGTAGTGAATATGGGAGACATTGACTTAGTTTTGGGTACGAAGTGGCTTCATTCCCTTGAGGAAGTCACACTTCGTCTCAAAGACATGGAGATTCGGTTTGATGTGGATGGGAAGACATATCCTGAAGGCCATTCGGGACAGTAACGTCAGGACTATTTCCTTCCGACGGATGGAGAGACTTATGCGTCATGACATGGTTGAGTGGGCTGCAGAGTGCACTTTGACACCTATACAGGAGGGACAGCATAAGACTGAGTATCATCCTGACATTCAGCAGTTGAGAGTTAAGCATGAGAAGGTTTTTAGTGATATTCCACCAGGGAGACCTCCAGACAGGGGTATTGAGCACATCATAGAGCTTGAGGAGGGCGCTAAGCCCGTCATGATTACTCCTTACAGGCATCCAAAGCGGCTTAAGGATGAGATAGAGAAGACTATCAAGGAGCTGCTTGCTATGGGTCACATTCGACCAAGTAAATCACCATTTGCTTCTTCAGTTGTCCTAGTGAAGAAGAAAGATGGTACACTTCGTATGTGCATCAATTACAGAGTCCTGAATAAGAGGACCATCAAAAACAGGTACCCCATACCTCGTATAGATGAGCTTATTGACGAGCTCCATGGTGCCTGTTATTTCACGAAGATAGATTTGAGATCGGGATATCACCATATTAGAGTCCGTGAGCAGGATGTGGAGAAGACTGATTTCCGTTGTCATTCTGGACACTTCGAGTTTGTGGTGATGCCATTCGGGCTAACCAACGCTCCAGCGACATTTCAGTCTACCATGAACAGGGTCTTCCACTCACATCTGAGGAGATATGTACTTGTCTTCTTCAATGATATTCTGATTTACAGCAGGACTTGGCAGGAGCATTTGGCTCATTTGGATGCAGTACTCAGCATTTTGGAGAGGAAGTCCTTGTACGCCAAGGAGTCCAAGTGTGATTTAGGGATGACTGAGTTGTTATACTTAGGCCATATCATCAGTGCAGAGGGAGTGCGGATGGATCCTGAGAAGATCCATGCTATCGTAGATTGGCCTACTGTAGAAACCCCAGTTTCCGCTATCTCTGAAATCTGACTGTTTTTATTGTTTTTGAAGGTTTTTGGTTTTTTTGTGATTTTTGAGCATAAATAATATAATGCGATTTTTGCAAGAATTCAATATAAAATGCAAATAAAATCATACAATTCTGGAAATGATAGAATCTATTGGAAATACTGATGCCAGACTATTTATTTATCTTCTGGATTTATTACAACGAAGATCCAATAACATGCAATCAAAAGGGCAATGATATTTTGATGAAAAAACCTGATTATTGCTGCCAGATTAAAGAATAAAAATAATGGTACGGCTTCCATATAGACTGCTTCTCCCTCCGTCTGATGCTCCGGAAATGGTCCAGATGCTGAGGCGCCCAGATGAAAGAAATCAAACAACCCAAATAGGAGGCATTTTGATCAAGGATGAAGAAGTACGGCTTTATTCAAAGGTACGGCCCTGCTGCAGATGGTACGGCTGAAGCAGCAGCAATAAATGAAAAGGTATGACCCTTTTAAGAATCTCCAGAGCTAAATGAAATATGCGCCTTGGTTTGAAGAATGTCTTCTGAATGAAACCCAAACAAAACTCTGAAGGTAAATGATCTGTGAACGTTCTGTGATCTCTCCTGTATGAAGAAATCTCTCTGAAATGCAATAGATCAGCTGGTATCTCACAGCCTCTGAATCGCAACACTGAAGATGGCTCGTTCTCCAATGTCTGTAGACAACAGAAACCCTAGGCTTCGTTCTCCGGAAGAAGACTCGATCAATTTTCAATATTCAATATCATAATGAGCTCGAATTTCAATGAAACCCTTATATCTTCCTCAAAAGTGCGAATTCCTTCAAAAAGGCATCATTAAAATAATTCGAACTTTTCTTTTAATTATTTCAATAGTCTCCGATCAAATTTTTAATTATAAATTATAATTAAAATGGCCCCTTCCATGATGGGCGACCCCTTCAGCAAAATCACTTAAGTTATAATATTTAAAATATTATAACTTTATAATATAAGCTCCAATAATTAATATTTAATTAAATCAATTAAATATTAATATCTCTCTCAATATATACCCGATGCACGAACCGTCTGAAGCTGACGAATAAGGAAGTGATTCTGCACGTGACCAAACCATACTGCTAAAAATAGCAGGGGTTCTCCGCTGAGTGCCAAAGACTGCTAAAAATAGCAATCCGAGCAAATGGTGTCCGAACGAGCCCGAACGAAAGCCAACTGATAACAATCTGACAACTGAAGCCAAGCCAAGCTCCATCAAGACCCTCTATCCATCCTATCAGCCTACGAGGGTCGCATAATAGGCTAATCATATGCTCTGAGAGATGTCAACTAGAAGGGGACATGATAGTCCGCCCCTCCTGAAATTGCTTATCCTCAAGCAATCTCAACTCCGGATGCTGCAGAATATCCTCGCTCTCCCATGTAGCATCCTCCACTGGAAAATCTCTCTATTTCACTAAATATTCCCTGATAGTCCTCCTACGCAACTGTCTCTCTCTATACTCCAGGATAGACTCAGGTACTAAAATCAACTTTCCCTCATTATCTAAGGGAGGTAAAACTGCAGAAGGTACCACACGGTGTCCCAACGCCTTCTTGAGACGTGACACATGAAAAACATTGTGTACCCTGCTCTCTGCTGGAAGCTCTAGCTCATAAGCCACCTCTCCAACATGCCTCAGGATCCTAAAAGGATCGTAATATCGTGGCTTAAGCTTCTCTGACCCACTCTTCCTACGAGTAGACTGACGGTAGGGCTGCAGCATAAGATAAACCATGTCACCCACATCAAAAGACCTCTTTGTGCTCTTCTGATCTGCGTACTGCTTTTGTTGATTCTGTGCCTTGGCAATATTCTCCTTGAGAGCCCTCATAGTATCCTGACTCTCCTGCAACAAGTCTCCAGCACTCGGCACTCTACTGTCACTCAGTAGCAAATCCAGAAAACTCGGTGCCTCATACCCGTACAACGCCATAAAAGGGGACATCTGAATGGTCATGTGGAATGTCGTGTTGTAGCAATACTCGCACAAATGAATCCACTTGACCCATGCCTTCTGCTGCCCTGCAATATAATTCCTGAGGTAACCCTCCACCCATTTATTCACTATCTCGGTCGCCTATCCGCTCATGTGTGGTAATCGGTGTCCGGTAAGCTCGGTCCCACAGAGTCCTAACACCTCCTGCCAGGTGACTCAAGAACCGATCTATCCTCTGGCCAATGCCGAGGCAACCCATGTAGTCAATACCTCACGGAAGAAGACCTCTGCTACCTGTGTAGCTGTGTAGGTGGTGGTAATCGGAAAGAAGTGGGCATACTTCGTTAGCCGATCCACAACTACATATATGCAATCTCGTCCCTAGGCTTTAGGCAAGCCCATAATGAAGTCCATCGACAGGCATTCCCACTTCCTGTCAGGAATCGGAAGTGGCTGCAATAATCCTGCCGGGTACGTGTTCTCCTGCTTGTTCTGCTGACAAACAGGGCACTCACGCACATACTGAAGAACGTCTGCCTTAAGTCCTTTCCATGTAAATCTCTCTCGAATTTGCCTGTATGTTTTGAAATATCCGGGATGTCCTGCAGTAGGTACATCATGAAAGGCTCGCATGATAATGTTCTTCACCTCTGAACCTGGGACCAAATAAATCCTGTTCTTGTAAATGATCAAGTCATTCACAAGCGTGTATCTAGTGTCAATCATCGATCCCTCAACGATGCTGGATGCCCATGAATCCTTGGCATACTTTGCCACAATCATATGCCTCCAATCCTCCGAAATGTGAACCATAGAGCTCAGATAAGGCCTGCGTGAAAGAGCATCAGCTACTACATTCTGTGTACCTTTGATATACGAGATATCAAAGTCATAGGCCTGCAATTTACTTACCCACTTCTGCTGACGATCATTGAGATCTCGCTGCCCTAGGAAGTGTCTCAAACTGTTGTGGTCAATTTTGATGCAAAATTTGCTGCCAACAAGATATTGCCTAAATTTTGCTAAGGCATGCATTATAACGAGCATCTCCTTATCATAAATGCTGTAGAGTCTCTCTGGCCCTCGGAGTTTATGACTCTCATACACAATAGGGTGCTTGTCCTGCATAAGCACCGCTCCAATGCCCTCACCTGATGCATCGCACTGAAGCTCAAAAGGCTTCGAAAAATCTGGTAGTGCCAACACTAGGCACGTAGTCATCAACTCCTTAAATCTCACAAAACACTCCTGTGCCTCAGGAGTCCAACAAAATGCACCCTTTTTTAACAAATCTGTCATAGGGGCTGCATGACGTGAATAACCATTCACGAATCTGCGATAGAACCCACACAAACCTAGAATCCTCGCAACTGTGGAAGGTTTGCCGAAGTCGGCCAATGTATAATGGCGCGGATCTTCTCAGGATCCATCCGCACTCCCTCTGCACTGATGATATGACCTAAGTATAACAATTCGGTCATCCCCAAATCACATTTGGATTCCTTGGCATACAAGGACTCCCTCTCCAAAATACTGAGCATGGTCTTCAGATGAGCCAAATGCTTCTGCCAAGTCCTGCTGTAAATAAGAATATCATCGAAGATGACAAGTACAAATCTCCTCAGCAGTGAATGGAAGACTCTGTTCATAGTGGACTGAAATGTCGCTGGCGCATTAGTGAGCCCAAATGGCATCACCACAAACTCAAAGTGTCCACAATGACAACGGAATGCAGTCTTCTCAATATCCTGTTCACGAACCCTGATCTGATGATACCCTGACCTTAAGTCTATCTTTGTGAAGTAACATGCACCACGGAGCTCATCAATAAGCTCGTCTATACGAGGTATCGGATACCTGTTTTTGATAGTCCTCTTATTCAGGACTCTGTAGTCTATGCACATGCGTAAGGTGCCATCCTTCTTCTTTACCAAAACAACTGAAGAAGCGAATGGTGATTTGCTAGGTCGAATGTGACCCATAGCAAGTAACTCCTTGATCGTTTTCTCGATCTCATCTTTCAACCGCTTAGGATGTCTATAAGGCGTAATCATAACGGGCTTAGCGCCCTCCTCAAGCTCAATAATATGCTCAATGCCCCTGTTTGGAGGTCTCCCTGGTGGAATATCACTGAATACCTTATTATGCTTGATTCTCAACTACTGTATGTCAGGATGATACTCAGTCTTCTGCTGTCCCTCCTGCATAGGTGCCAATGTGCACTCGGCAGCCCACTCTACCATGTCGTGTCGCATGAGCCTCTCCATCCGACGAAAGGAAATAGTTTTGATGTTGCTGTCCCGAATTGCCTTCAGAATATGTGTCTTCCCATCCACATCAAAACGGATCTCCATGTCCTTGAGACAAAGAGTGACTTCCTCAAGTGAATGAAGCCACTTCATGCCCAAGACTAAATCGATATCCCCCATGTTCACTACGTAATAATCAACCTTGAACTCATAATTCTTCAAGCGCAAGGGGAGATCCTTAATCATGCGTTCACACCTAAGAGTGTAACCGTCGGCCACCTTAACCCTAATTCCTTCGAACTCCTCAGTGATGAGTCTGCGTTTCTCAACAAATCTAGCATCGATAAAATTATGTGTGGCTCCTGTATCAAGAAGGGTAATGACCCTCTGTCCTGCCAAAACTCCGCGAATCCTGAATGAATCCTCCTACTGAATGCTAGATAGGCGTGCCTCCTGAATCTGAAGCTCTGACTCTGCCTCTGCCTTAGGCTCTGAAGCCTCTGACTCTGACTCCTCAGAACTCTCCTGCTGTTCGGAACTATCAGATTCCGACTCCTCGTAATAAGCCCACATCACCTGATTTGCCTTGCCCTTTGGCCTCAAAGGACAATCGTGATTGGCATCATAGGGACCTTTGCAGTAGAAGCAAAGCTTCATCTTGCGGAGATCATTAAGAGCCTCCCGATCCAAAGGTGGTGCTACTGATTTACCCTTTGAATCATTCTTAAAATTTGATTTTTCTTTGTTAAAATAAGACTTCTCTCTGTTTCTATTGAAGCCCTTATTATCCCTGAAAGAAGAATTATTTCCGGAGTTGAATCTACTAGATGGTGCTGCCAACTCCATACTATGTGCCTTCTTCATCGCTTCCTGTAACGAAGGAGGATCAAAGGCTTTGATCCAACCTCTCAATGGCTCTGTCAGTCCCTCCATGAAAAGCACTACAAGTCGCCTCTTTGAAATATTCGGAACCATAACTGATAACTTCTGAAAATCACCAATATAAGATTCCAAACTGCCACTCTGTCTCAACTGAGCCAAGTCTCTAAAATAGGATTCTGGATCCTTCCTGTCAACAAACTCCTGATATGAGGTGATCCTATCATGCTGGAGTGTCACCATCCCGTGGTGCCACCAGTCGTAAGCTACTCCCTCTAGATGTAGTGTCGCATACCTGATTGCATCTCTCTCAGCCATCGGACGCAATGTGAGGAACGTGTCTAGCTTACTGATCTAGGCCTGAGCTGTGACCTTACCACTCCCATCGAACATCGCTAGTGTAAGTCTGTTGGTAGCATGCTTCAGATCATGATTCTGATGTCTAGGTCTCCAATCCTGTCGACCTCTGTGATGCTCTCTCCTCTGTGTAATAAATCTGTCGAAGGTAATCCTCTCTCTGACATCAGGTGGTACTAACTCCCATTCCTCGTTTGCTGCCATAAGTGTATCTGCGAACAACTCCTCATGCTCCTCACCTGCAATAGCCTCATCGGGCCCCTGTCTCATAAAAGTAGGCCTAGTGGCCCGCTCCTGGCCACCGAGAAACAATCTGGTAGGTGCTCTCCTCGAGATCCCCGCAGATCACTCTATCGCTACTGCAGTGACTACTGCGGTACCTAACTCGATTGCTATTAACCGATGTAGCACATCGTTAGACTGCCGTTGACCTACTCGTAAGTCTCTGAGAGTGTCTAAAACCTCTGCATCGTCCTGATCTCTGTGGTTATGAGGAATCTCTTTTCTAGGATTATCTGTTTTGTCAGCCATGTTTCCCGGCTGCCGAATCAAAACCTGTTGCCTGTCAATCAAGGCTCTTCTGCGTGTATAATACCTGTGTGACCCAAACTCTTGTGGCTGCATAAGATTGCTAAACCCTTAGGATGGCAGGATTTAGCTCTGATACCACTGTAGAAACCCCAGTTTCCGCTATCTCTGAAATCTGACTGTTTTTATTGTTTTTGAAGGTTTTTGGTTTTTTTGTGATTTTTGAGCATAAATAATATAATGCAATTTTTGCAAGAATTCAATATAAAATGCAAATAAAATCATACAATTCTCGAAATTGTCATGTCCCCTTCTCAGTGACATCTCTCAGAGGACAGGATTGGCCTATCACACGACCCTCGTAGGCTGATTGTTTGGATAGAGGGTCACTTCGGAGCTTGGCTCAGCTTCAGTCGGCAGGGATTGATCAGTTGTCTTTCGTTCTGGCTCGATCGGAGACTTATTGCAAAATTGCTATTTTTAGCAGTTCCTGGCAGGCAGTGTGGGACCACTGCTATTTTTAGCAGTATGGCTTTGGCGGCATCAGGAATCACTTTAGAGTTCACAAGATCGTGATCTGATCACCATCGGTTAGAACGAGGAAGATATTATTTGATCGCATTGATTAACATTAATTAATTAATGTTTATATAATATAAAGTTATAATTTTTAAATTATAACTTTATGATTGCCTTGAGGGGGTGCCATCGCGAAGGGGCCAAATGGATTACTTTAATTTATGATTTAAATATTTGACTGAGAACTATGGAGAAATAAGAAAATTAAAAGTCATATATTAATTAAAACCCTATTTTCAAGGGAATCGCACTTTTCAGCCTTAAGAGGGTTTTGCATTGGGATTTGTGCCATTATGAGATTATTGAGAATTGAAATTGATCAACTTTGATCTGAGCCTGAGACTTTAGGGTTTCGCGTTCGACCCGCCTTTGGGGAACCAGCCATCTCCAACGGAAAGCAATTCAGAGAGTGCAATATCACTTGATCTATTGCCAACAGAGGTTTTCTCATTCAGAGTAAACTACAGAGCTTCAGGAAAATTCAAATCTTCAGTTATTTGCAGTTGTTTGCATCCAGATACCTTCTACTGCTTTGGCGCATCTTTCAGAGCCTACAGAGGGAGGCCGTACTGTTTTAACTACAGTCGATTGAGGGAGCCGCAGACTCTTACCGTGTCAGATTCTTCGTCACCGCATCACTCGATTTGAGCCGCCCTGTCTTGAAGGAAAACTTCCTGACTTTTGACTTCAACATTTCCAAAGGAGGCTTCTAACTAGTCGAGAGTCTTCGAGATCATCATTCCTCGAGGAGAAGAGCATCCATTGATTCAGCCAGACATTTCGTACCTCATTAGCAGCAACAATGCTTTTTAAAAAGTATTGAAAAATTCATTGATTTGTTCCATGTATGCCTGGGCATTTTGTAATCACAGGCCAAATAAAGATACCGCATCATTATTCATTCAATCTCGGCTATTTTTACCTTTTATTGAATTTATTTCACTATTGGTCAAAAATCGCGACCTTTCATTTATTGCATCAAAACATCAAAAATAGCTGCAAAACCAAAAACCACCGCAAAACTAAAAAATCACTGTGAGCAGTAATCGTGGGAAACTAGGGTTTCTACAGCGGTGCATCGTGAGCTAAACTCGCCATCCCAGGCTTGTTTTCATCACATGTGAGGAATTTGACACATTACGTATTATATACGCAGACGCGCCTTGATTGAAAGGCAACGCAGTTTGAGCAGACAGCCAGACATCATGGCTGACAGGAATGACAGGGCTGAGAGATCTGATATACCTAGGACTGAGATCCCACAGAATAACAGGGATCAGGATGATGCTGAGGTCTTACTCGCACTCAGGGATATACGTGCAGGTCAGCGACAGTCGACTGAGGTATTGCAGCAGTTGACAGTGGCTCTACAGAGATTAGGGACTCCGAGGAGACCGTCACCACATCGTGACGATGAAGGGAGTGAGGCAGGGTCACGGAGAGCACCTAGGACTGTATCACGGACAGCAGATAGGCCTACTAGGCCTACATTCACGAGATAGGAGCCCGATGAGGCTTTACCAGGTGATGAGCATGAGGATTTGTTTGCTGATAACCTTATGGCAGCGAACGAGGAGTGGGAGTTGATACCTCCTGCAGTCAGAGAACGGATCTCTTTTGACCGTTTTGTTACATAGAGGCGAGAACATAACAGGGCTCGACAGGATTGGAGACCCCGGCAGCAGAATAATGACCTCAAACATGCAACTAACAAGCTTAATTTGGCGATGTTTGATGGTAGTGGGAAGATGACTGCCCAAGCTTGGATTAGCAAGCTTGATACATTTCTCACCTTGCGTCCAATGGCTGAGCGAGACGCTATTAGATATGCTACACTGCACCTCGAGGGAGTAGCATACGACTGGTGGCACCACGGCATGGTCACCTTACAGCACGACAGGATTACTACCTACCAGGAGTTTGTGGATAGATTGGTAGAGAGGTTTGACCGGAAGGATCCGGAAACCTACTTCCGAGACTTAGCACAGTTGCGGCAGAGTGGCAGTCTCGAGACATATATCAGTGACTTTCAGAGACTATCCGTCATGGTTCCGAGTATATTAGAGAGGCGGTTGGTAGTTCTTTTCATGGAGGGTTTGACCGAGCCACTGAGAGGCTGGATCAAAGCCTTTGATCCTCCGTCACTATAGGAGGCGATGAAGAAGGCACGTAACATGGAGTTCGCAGCCCCGGCAAATAAATTTAACTCCAGAGGTTCTTCATCGTTCCGAGACAATAAGGGCTTTAATAAAAACAAGGAAAAATCTGATTATAACAAAGACAGATCAGATTATAAAAACGATTCTAAAGGAAAATCAGCGTTTCCACCTTTAGATCGTGAGGCCCTGAATGACCTTCGCAGGAAGAAGCTTTGCTTCTACTGCAAGGGACCGTATGATGCCAGTCACGATTGTCCTCTAAGACCTAAGGGCAAGGAAAATCGTGTTATGTGGGCATTTTATGAGGACTCAGAATCAGAAAATTCTGATCAGCCAGAGCATACAGATGATTCAGAGTCAGAGGCTCCAGAGCCGAGAGCAGAGATTGAGCCCGAGCTTCAGGTACAGGAGGCCCGTTTGTCTAGCATCCAGCAGGAGGGTTCTTTCAGGCTCCGAGGTGTATTAGCAGGTCAGAGGGTCATTACCCTATTGGATACAGGAGCTACACATAATTTTATAGATGCTAGATTCGTTGAGAAACGAGGACTTATCACTGAGGACTTCGAGGGCATCCGAGTCAAAGTGGCAGATGGGTACACTTTGAGATGTGAGCACATGATTAGAGATCTCCCCTTACGCCTGAACAATTATGAGTTCAAGGCAGATTATTATGTTGTTAATATGGGAGACATTGACTTGGTATTGGGAATGAAGTGGTTACACTCATTGGAGGAGGTAACACTTCGTCTCAAGGATATGGAGATTCGTTTTGAGTTCGACGGGAAGACACACATCCTTAAGGCAATACGGGACAGCGACCTTAAAACAATTTCCTTTCGCCAAATGGAGCGGCTTATGCGCCACGACATGGTAGAGTGGGCTGCAGAGTGTCATTTAGCACCTCTACAGGAAGGACAGCAAAAGACAGAGTATCACCCGGACATCCAGCAGTTGAGAGTCAAGCATGACAAGGTGTTCAGTGATATTCCGCCAGATAGACCTCCAGACAGAGGGATAGAGCACATCATTGAGCTCGAGGAGGGTGCGAAACCCGTCATGATAACTCCTTATAGGCATCCGAAAAGATTGAAGGATGAGATTGAGAAGACCATAAAGGAGTTACTTGCTATGGGTCATATTAGACCGAGCAAATCACCGTTCGCCTCTTCTGTTGTATTGGTGAAGAAGAAGGATGGAACGCCATGCAATTGGTTTTACAGGGTCCTGAATAAGAGGACAATTAAAAATGGATACCCGATACCGAGGATTGATGAGCTTATTGATGAGCTCCATGGGGCATGTTATTTTACTAAGATTGATTTACGGTCGGGTTATCATCAGATTAGAGTCCGTGAGCAGGACATAGAGAAGACAGCCTTCAGATGTCATTGTGGGCACTTCGAGTTCGTAGTGATGCCATTTGGGCTCACTAACGCACCAGCCACTTTTCAGTCGACGATGAACAGAGTATTTCATGCATTGCTGAGGAGGTTTGTGTTGGTTTTCTTCGATGACATCTTGATCTACAGCCGGACTTGGCAGGAGCACTTGGCACACTTGGAGACGCGTTGTTGAGCATTTGAGAGGGAGTCCTTGCACGCTTCAAGGAGTCCGGGCGTGACTTGGGGAGATGACCTAATCTTCGTTATATCCATGACGTACAGATGGAGGCAAGATGGATCCTAAAAGATCCGCTTATAGTTGATTGGCTCCACACCCGCCTAACCTCCGACGCTAGCTTGAGAGGGTTTCTCGGTTTGTGTGGATTCTACTGCCAGATTCGAATGGCGGCTCACCCATGCAGCCCCGAAGGACAGACTTGATGGTGGCATGGTTTGGACTTCGAGGTACGGAGGCTTTGTAGTTCAAGGAGTTGATGACCACTTGCCCCGCTTTCTTTGGCACTACCGACTTTACGGCCGCTTGAGCTTCAACGACGCGATCAAAGAGGGCATTTGGTGCTGCGCTTGAAAGGTGACAAGCACCCGATAGTTTATGAGAGTCAGCAAGCCCAGGACCCGAAAGGCTTATAATAAAGATATATGATAAGGAGATGCTCGCTGACATAGTAATGCCTTTAAAGCAAAATCTCTAGGCAACATCTTGTTGGCAGCAATTTGCACTGGCACCGATCATAATACTATGACACTTCTTGGGGCACAGATCTCAATGACAGCATAGCAGAAGTGGGTCAGCAAGTCGGCAGTTTATGACTTTGATATTTCATATCAAAGGTACTCGAACGAGTGGCAGATGCACTTTCACCCGAGACCGTGATTCTGGGCAATTCATGGTTCAGATTTCTCAGAGGATTGAGGCATATGATAGTGGAAGAGTATGCCAAGGATAGTTGGGCCTCCAGTATTGTTGAGGGATCAGCAGTTGATACCAGGTACACACTTGTGAATGACTTGATCATTTACAAGCACAGGATATTTCTGATTCCCGGTTCTGAGGTGAAGAACATTGTTATGCGAGCCTTTCATGACATCCCTACAGCAGGACATCCCGGATACTTCAAGACTTACAGGCAGATACGGGAGAGGTTCACATGGAAAGGTCTCAAGAGAGATGTTCTTCAGTATGTGCGTGAGTGCCCTGTTTGTCAGCAGAACAAGCAGGAGAACACTCACCCGGCAGGTTTACTACAGCCACTTCCGATTCCTGACAGGAAGTGGGAATGCCTGTCGATGGATTTTATCACGGGCTTGCCTAAAGCCCAGGGGCGTGATTGCATATACGTGGTTGTGGATCGGCTTACGAAGTATGCCCACTTCTTTCCGATCACCACGACTCACACAGCTACACAGGTGGCAGGGGTGTTCTTTCGAGATATCTGCATCATGGGCTGCCTCGAGCATCGCGGAGATGCGATAGTCGGTCTCGAAAGTAACTTCTCGCAGACTTCGTGCCGGCGGAACCGAAGCCATTAATCGAAAGCACCGCCATCCAATACGCATGCAGATGGGCGCATGTGAGATAGTGAATAAGCGGGTGGAGGGATATCTCAGGAACTACATAGCAGGGCAGCAGAAGGCGTGGGTCAAATGGATACACTTGTGTGAGTATTGCTATAACTCGACATTCCATATGACCATTCAGATGTCACCCTTCATGGCGCTATATGGGTATGAGGCGCCGAGTTTCCTAGATTTGCTACTGAGCGATAGCAGAGTGCCTAGTGCAGGAGGATGGTTGCAGGAGAGTCAGGACACTATAAGGGCTCTCAAGGAGAATATTGCAAAGGCACAAAATCAGCGTATAAAGAGTGATCGAAGAGTGACTCGAGAGATTTCGAGGTTGGTGACATGGTTTAATTTACGTCGCAGCCCACGCCACACTCTTAGGAAGAGTGGGGCCGGTAGCTTAAGTCAAGCATACGGGGTCCTTCGTGATCCCGAGGAGAGTTGGCGAGGTGGCTTACGAGCTTGAGCTTCCATCAGAGAGCAGGGTACACAACGTATTTCATGTATCACGCCTCAAAAAGGCGTTGGGTCATCGTGTGGTACCGTCTGCAGTCCTACCTCCCTTAGATGATGAGGGAAAGTTGATTTTAGTACCTGAGTCCATCCCCGGAAGCACAGGAGAGACAGCGCTCTGAGGACCGGCCAGTGAACATCGTAAAATGGAGAGATTTGGCTAGCTGAGGATGCTACATGGGGAGTTTGGTGAGATCTCTCGCAAAGATCCTAAGATTGGATTGCTTGAGGACAAGCAATTTCGAGGGGCGGACCGCCATGTCCCCTTCTCGACATCTCTCGAGGATGTGATTGGCCTATCACACCACCGTAGGCCAATTGTTTGGATAGAGGGTCACTCTCGAGCTTACCCAAATGTGGGATTGATCAGTTGTCTTTCGTTCTGGCTCGATCGGAGACTTATTGCAGAATTGCTATTTTTAGCAGCTCCTGGCAGGCAGTGTGGGACCACTGCTATTTTTAGCAGTATGGCTTTGGCGGCATCAGGAATCACTTCAGAGTTCGTCAGCATCAGACGGATCAGTCATCGGGTTAGAAACGAGGAAGATATTAATATTTGATCGTATTGATTAAATATTAATTAATTAATGTTTATAATATAAAGTTATAATTTTTAAATTATAACTTAAGTGATTGCCTTGAGGGGGTGCGCCATCATGAAGGGGGCCAGTTTGACATTTAATTTATGATTTAAATATTTAACGGAGAACTATGGAGAAATAAGAAAATTAAAAGTCAACTATTAATTAAATCCCTATTTTCAAGGAAATCGCACTTTTCAGCCTTAAGAGGGTTTTGCATTGGGATTTGTGCCATTATGAGATTATTGAGAATTGAAACTGATCAACTTTGATCTGAGCCTGAGACTTTAGGGTTTCGTGTTCGACTGCCTTGGGGAACGAGCCATCTCCAACGGAAAGCAATTCAGAGAGTGTGCAATATCACTTGATCTATTGCCACAGAGGTTTTCTCATTCAGAGTAAACTACAGAGCATCAGAGAAATTCATATCTTCAGTTATTTGCAGTTGTTTGCATCCAGATACCTTCTATTGCTTTTGGCGCATCTTTCAGAGCTTACAGAGGGAGGCCGTACTGTTTTAATCATTGCTGATTGAGGGAGCCGTACTTACCAGGCCGTACTTCCTGTTTTCTGGACGTACCATTCTGATTTGAGCCGTCCTTGTCTTGGAAGGGAAAACGCCTGATTCTTTGACTTCCTATCATTTCCAGTGGAGGCGCCAACTAGCTGAGAGTCTTCAGAGATCATCATTCTGAGGGAGAAGAGCATCCATTGATTCAGCCGTACATTTTTGTACCTCATTAGCAGCAAATACCAGGTTTTTAAAAGTATTGAAAATTCATTGATTTGTTCATTGCATGTATTCTGGGTATTTTTGTAATCAGTTGAGAAGGTCAAATAAAGATACTGGCATCATTATTCATTCAATTCCGAAGCTATTTAATTTTTATTGAATTTATTTCAATTATTGGTCAAAATCGTACCTTTCATTTATTGCATCAAAAACATAAAAAAAAATTGCAAAAACCAAAAACCATCAGAAAAAACTAAAAATCAGTCAGGAGCAGTGTCAGGGGGAAACTAGGGTTTCTACAGAAATGATAGAATCTATCAGAAATACTGATGCTAGACTATTTATTTATCTTTTGGATTTATTACAACGAAGATCCAATAACATGCAATCAAAAGGGCAATGATATTTTGATGAAAAAACCTGATTATTGCTGCTAGATGAAAGAATACAAATAATGGTACGGCTTCAATATAGACTGCTTCTCCCACCGTCTGATGCTCCGGAAATGGTCCAGATGCTGACGCGCCCAGATGAAATAAATCAAACAACCCAAACAGGAGGCGTTTTGATCAAGGATGAAGAAGTACGGCCCTGCTGCAGATGGTACGGCTGAAGCAGCAGCAATAAATGAAAAGGTACGGCCCTTTTAAGAATCTCCAGAGCTAAATGAAATATGTGCCTTGGTTTGAAGAATGTCTTCTGAATGAAACCCAAACAAAACTCTGAAGGTAAATGATTTGTGAACGTTCTGTGATCTCTCCTGTATGAAGAAATCTCTCTGAAATGCAATAGATCAGCTGGTATCTCACAGCCTCTGAATCGCAACACTGAAGATGGCTCGTTCTCCAATGTCTGTAGACAACAGAAACCCTAGGCTTCGTTCTCCGGAAGAAGACTTGATCAATTTTCAATATTCAATATCATAATGAGCTCGAATTTCAATGAAACCCTTATATCTTCCTCAAAAGTGCGAATTCCTTCAAAAAGGCATCATTAAAATAATTCGAACTTTTCTTTTAATTATTTCAATAGTCTCCGATCAAATTTTTAATTATAAATTATAATTAAAATGGCCCCTTCCATGATGGGCGACCCCTTCAGCAAAATCACTTAAGTTATAATATTTAAAATATTATAACTTTATAATATAAGCTCCAATAATTAATATTTAATTAAATCAATTAAATATTAATATCTCTCTCAATATATACCCAATGCAGGAACCGTCTGAAGTTGACGAATAAGGAAGTGATTCTGCACGTGACCAAACCATACTGCTAAAAATAGCAGGGGTGCTCCGTTGAGTGCCAAAGACTGCTAAAAATAGCAATCCGAGCAAATGGTGTCCGAACGAGCCCGAACGAAAGCCAACTGATAACAATCTGACAACTGAAGCCAAGCCAAGCTCCATCAAGAAATTGCTTACAATCTGGCAACACAGGAGATTCAATCAGTAGATGGCAGAATGATTTGCAGTTTGAAACCTGACATGATTGAAAAATGCTTCTCAATTCCCCCTTGGCCTAAAAGTGTGACTATTTCAAAAGGAGAATGCGAAAGGATATGGGAGATGCACAAGGACAAATTCAGCAAGAAGATTGCACAGAAGTGAATGAAAGAAAAACATAAGACTCTGCCAAGTCACATTTCCATGATGTTAGCAAAGTTCGAGAAAGCGGCCAATGAGGTTGAAGATTTCTTGAGATCAATCGCAGATGGTGAAGAAATCTTGGAAAAGCGAAACTTTGCTATTGATGGTATTGATGCACCTGACAGGGACACAGTTTCCAGCTTTTTGGCGGATGTGATTGAGATTTAAAGCAGCCTTATTCTAGAAGCTTTCTTTCCGCTTTCTTTCTATTCTTGGAACAATTCTTATCTATTCTTTGAAGAAGAGAAAGAAGGTAAAATGTAATAGTTGGCATTTAATGTTTTTTCTGCTTCTTAGGTGGTTAGATGTTATCTTCTTTTAGTTTTAAAAATAAAGCTTGCTTGCTAAGCAAGCCATAGTTGTAAAAGCAAAGAGATTTTAGGGTTCCCTACTCCTCTGCTTATCTATAAATAAGAGCAGCCTTGCTCATTTATTTTCAACCATGCTTGTGATAACAAACGCTGAGCCTATAGTGCCTTTTATTGTTATTCAGTGTTGTTCAATCATGCTTATGATAGCGAATTGCTGAGCCTCTTTAGCTAGCAAGTTGTTGTAGTTGCTGTCCCCTTTGTGTAAGAACAAGTTTGCAAGTCTCTTTTAGCTGCAAGTTCTTGTTCCGTGCATGTGTTTAGTGTAATCTTTGTTCCTGAGATTTGAGAAATAAAGTCTTGAGCCTATTTTGCCCTGATATAATGTCTCAAATTTCCGTTTATTGTATTATGCTTATATGATCTTTAATTTCAACTTGCATTGAAAGTACATAGGCGTATGTTGGAAGGAGAGTTTATTTAAGTATTTTGTCAGAGAATCAAACCTTGTCCATTTCTAATTCCTTTGTTGTGCGTTTACTTGAGAAAGTAGAAACGTCATTAGCGTAGGTTAGTCGTAGTTGTAATTCCAACTAAGAAAATCTCAGCTACGGTGCTTGAGTTTTATAAACCTTGTGCTCTTAGCTGATCAAAAAGATAGGCAACTTAGTTTTAGTTTACTTTCTTGAACACCATCAGCAAGAGGGAGCTTCCCCTCCTAATTTGAAGAATAGTTTATATATGCATAGTTGTCCGTTTCAAATTCACATTCCAAAGGTGCGAATTTAAACTCCAACACAGAAATAGTCCGGAAAACAAACTGAAACATGTGAATTCTGAAAATACCTTAATGGCGGACCTTGCAGCTTTAATTTTCGCGCCTCATCCAACTTGTCCTCAGAGAATTTCATTACAACGGGAATGTTTGTCCAACACCTTAAACATTTTAAGACTTGACTTCATGGAAAAACACAGAAGTAGATGAGCATTTAATGTCTTGTTTCACGACACATGGTAGCGTCACGTCACCACTTCCAATATAACTGTCTTTCAAAAATTTGAAAACAAATGTCTATAAGCGGTAAAGTAGGAGTTGAACAAACTTCACAAATATGCACCCGAGTTCGAAGATCATGGCAAAATATCGCCCAAACAATAATCATCACACAAGCAGCAAAGAAAAGTTCGACAAAACACACCAAACACCACCTTGGTTAAGAAAACTTAAAAGTGATGTAAAATATGCACAAGTGGCAAGGCGGGGTTCGATGAACTATACAAAACACTGCCCGGCTTTGAATGATAACAAAAAAATACTGCCCGCGTAAGATTAAGTTGCTTATAGGTTGGCGAATGACTTTAATGAAGCAAGGCTAAAATATAGTGGTAACAAGGTGAATTTTGGGAGAAATGAATTATTTAAGTCATTTAGTTATTATAATATGATTTTGACCCCTTGGCCTAGCACGATGACTTAATGTTGTTTTAAAAGGGGGACTTTGAGGGTGGACGCCTCATTAAGAGGCAATTTAATATTTCAAAGGTTAAAAATTCTCCCTTGGGTTTTGGATGCCTAAATGAAGGAGGAATAAGTATTTTCAAAAATTAAAAATGTTTCAAAGGTGCCTTGGGCATCCCTTTTGGAGGGAAAAGAAGGACGTTGAAGAGTCACCTCAAGTTCTATTTAAGAGGGCCTTTGCTCATTCATCTGGTATCCATTGCTTATCTTAACGAAGTGCTCCCAAATTGATTTCAGGCTTTCGGCTTCAAGGAATGTAGAAACTCGTTTTCTCACTGTTTCTGAAACTGCTTGTTTTGCTTGTTTTTTCTTTGTTTTGATTTTTTTGTGGTTTTTTGCATATACAGATAAAATGCGATTTTGAAAGAAATTGCTTGCAAAATTCAAATAAAATATTACAATACTAAAAATGATGGAATCTACTTGATATATTGATGCCAAAATGTTTATTGATCTTCTAGACTGATTACATCTAAGATCGGATAACATGCAAATTAAAAAGCAGCAACATTTATGTTGAAAACCTGATCATTGCAGCCACCATTAATGATGAAGATTTGAGTACGGCAGCCATCAGACAAGCTTTCTCTAGTCTCGTGAATGATGCAGATCACTCCAAAGATAAATGTGTCCCACCTTGTGAAAAGAAAAGACCCAGAATCAAGGCGTCCAAGCTAGGAGAAGAAGTACGGCCCACATGCTGGTTGGTACGGCCTCAAAACAGCAGCAATGAGAATTCTATACACTCTCAGAATCAATGCCAGATGTAAAACACCCAATCGCTCAAAGAAACTCTGTCTCTGGATATTTATTAAATCAAACCCTAACTGATAACTTCTCAATATGCTCTGTAATAACTTCTAGATGAAGCTATTTCTCTGACAGGCAATAAATCAGTTGATATTTCACAGACTCTGAACTGTAGACACTAAAGATGGCTCGTTCTCCAATGCAAATAGACAACTGAAACCCTTGGCTCCGTTCTCTGAAGGAAGAATTGACAAAAATCGATTCTCATAACATAATGAAGTTTTTCACAAGTGAAAAACCTTATATTCTTCAAGAGGGTCGACTTCTCTCCAAAAAGCACCATTTAAATAAAAGTTGAATTTCACTTTTAATATTTCCATAGTTTAGGCACCCAAATTAATTATAATTAATAATTGAACTTGGCCCCCTTTTAATAATGGTCGACCCCTTCCATAAAGTCACTTAAGTTATAATATTTAATTATATTATAACTTTATAATTTAAGCTTCAACTTAATTAATATTTATTTTGGCAAATAAATATTAATATCTCTCTCAATATAAGTCCGATTAACGAACCGTCTGAAGCCGAATGATAAGTGACTGAATCTGCATATGACCAGACCATACTGCTAAAAATAGCAGGGGTGCTCCGCTGAGTGACTCCACTTACTAAAAATAGTAAGTCAAGCAACTGATGTCCAAACAACTCCGAACGAAAACCAAACTGAATGATTCTGCCAACTGAAGCCAAGCCAAGCCTCAACAAGACCCTCTATCCACCCTATCAGCCTACGAGGGTCACATAATAGGCTAATCTCATGAACTGAGAGATGTCAACTGGAAGGGGACATTACAAGGAACACATACCTCCTACCAAGTATTCGGTTTTGAGTTTGAAAGACAACACCTAACTGAATTGAGACTGCTTCTCATCCAGAGATTGCAGATTGAGCATCATTGTTGCAAGTTTTGAAGTTATTTATGCTTTTTCATGTTGCTGGTTCAAGTATGGCTGTAGGTAAATTTCATTCATAAATCATTGTGTGAATTTAATATCATTCTGGGTGTTTTCTATATGTGTTCTCATACTCAAGGCGCCCCTTTCTGCAAGTTTCTAGCATTTATCACCAAGTGGCTGATTTTATAGACAAGGTTGACCTCCTTCCTAGGCCGTCCCTTGTTATTGTATCCTTGGATTGCGTGTTGGGCAGTTTTTGGAGTTGTTTATGCCTTGCTGATGATATTTCATGGTCACCTGGCCTTAGAGAATGTCCATTTTCAGTTTCATATTAAACGATGATGTGTAGTTGAAGATACGAGTAATTTGTTGAAGTCTTAGGTTGCTGGTCTGAGCTTTAATTTGTTGGTTTTCATATCAGACTTGATTATTTCCTTTTCATGCTATATTTCCTTGGTGTTTCTATTCACATTTGTAATTGGAAATATTGTGAATCATTAGTATTGAAGTTAGAGCAAAAACATTGAAAAAATCATTGTAAAAATGCATATTGTAATTGCTGGTTTCAGTAGTACTATATCAGCCTTTTACTTTCAGCATATTTCATTTGGTTTTATTCTATTCCCATTGAATAAGTGGTTGAGTATTTCAATTTTAAATAATTGTAATAATTTCCCCCCACTGAATAAGTGGTAGAGCGGAATTCATGGTCAGTTATTCGCTTACATTTACATTTCCAACACTTTACTTTCAAAATGGTCGGCTAGCCGCCTACAACATTGTACTTTCAATTTCAGTTGATTACTAATGATCCGCTTGTACCGAATGCTCTCACCTCGCCCATATTGGGATCTTGGTGATCAAAAGGTGAAGGGTTCCATTTCAGTTGATTTGATTAGTGGGGCTAACCTTAACGGGTGCACTATTGTTTGATGAAAAATTATAAAACAACTAAGGGGAATATTTGAGTGGTATCAGAGCCCAAGATTCTGCCATTCTATGAAAAACAAAGATCAGTTGTCAGATGAATGACAGAAAAGTCAGATATTACACCAGAGGTGAGGCAAGAACTCAATATCAGAATCCACCAATTCCAGAAGCAGAGACATTTTCAAAGGCCTTGAGAGACAATGGTAAAGCAATTGAGACCATGTCAAAAGGTGCTAGACTTTCAATGGAAGAAAGGCACACTAGAGCTGAAAAGAAGTTTGATACTATGTTAGATGTGATGTCACGATTGCTAGCAAAGATGGATCAACATGTGTCTCAAAATCAGTCCCAACCCCAACAAAATCATGTTGGAGAGAACAGTGGCTTGGAGACAAATGGAAGAGATAGAACGGTGGGTCAACATGTTGCAATTACTAGTGGATCAGCCTCTAGACCTCTCATTCCAAATTTCATTCTGAGGGATAAACCACCAGCAGAAGCTGAGATGCCTTTGGTGGATGAAGTTAGAAACAGCTACATGGAGTATGCCTCACTTCCAGCTGAGATTCGTAATGCCATATCACTGGATCAATATATGAATCAAAAGAAGAGAAGGGGAGGTGGAAGGAATGACTATCGTGCTCCTATAGCTCCTAGAATGGACTATCAGAAAGCCTTTGGCAAAGTAACTGTGATAGGTCGAATGTAAGTGTTAGAAAACGAGCAGCAAACTAAAGAGTGCAAATAAACACCAAAACAACCTACACCTCAAGATTAGCCTAAGTTGGAAACAACACAAGATAAAAGCAACAAATGGAACTTTATACCTTGTGTCGAATCGATCATTTGGTTGGCCCTTCGATCTTTGATGTGTATGCTCCTTGGATGGCAAGATATGCAAACTAGATGAGGATGTGAAGATGGATGGAAACATGAAAATGGCTACGTGTAGATTGAGAAATAAAATTGCAAGAGTTTGGCTAGCAAAATGATCTCTCCTAAAATGAGAGAAAAGAGGGGTATTTATAGGAATTTTGAGAATTCCGAGAAATGGATGGCCACGATTGAGCCACCAATGATCAAGATGTAGGGCTAAGGTGAGTTGAGAACTCACAAGCCCTCACATCTTGACATGTGGCATGTGATATAACCCTAAAAGGTGAAGTGGACATGAGGTGGAAGGATAGGACATGACATGGAGGGGGTACAAAGTACCTTGGGATTGGACAAGATCTCCTCATAAAGGAGGTCTTTGTCCCCATGTGGGTGAGAGGACAAGTGGGGAATTAAAAATTCCTCAAATATTCTCATGGGGATGAGAGAAGGAATTTAAAATTCCTTAAATGCATTGGGATTAAATGTGAATTAAAAATTCACATGGGGAAGGGAGTGCCTTGCCCAAAAGGAGAAAGCATTTAATAAGGTTGACTCAAGGACACATGTCATAAAGGACATGGGGAGAGAAAAGGAATTTAATATTCCTTGAAAGATGAGAGTGGAATTAAAAATTCCTCAAAGGACTTTGGGAAGACAAAAGGAATTAAAAATTCCTTGGGGGATGGGAAGAGTTGACTAAAAGGGGTGATTAGACAAGCTGATGAGGGGTTAGAGGAAGGTTAGGTGGCTAAGAGAGATTAGAGGCCAACTTGCAAAAGTTGGAGGATGTGACACATCCTAATCAAGGATTAGGCATGTGCACATCCTAATGATGGGATTAGAAGAAGGATTAAGATTAGATAAAGATGATGGAGGATGTGACATAAAGGGAATTAAATAAATAAAATATTTATTTAATTTAATTGATGGAAGGAGGATTAAAGAGATAAGGTATTATTGATTAAATACCTTAAGGATTTGGCAGAATTAAAGATATTAATTAAATAATAGCAGTATTACTTAATTAACGAAAATAAGATGAAAGGGGATGAATTTGGATAAATTAAGTGTCCAAATTTAGGTGCCTACAGTAACCTTTGGCACATTTTGATGGGAGTGATAAGTGTTCAGCAAGGTCATGGGTGCAAAAGCTTGACTTTTACCTTTCTCTTAGACCAATGCTTGAATAAGACACCATCAAGTTCACCACCTTACACTTGGATGGAGCTGCTCAAGAATGGTGGTATCATTGTTTGATCACTCTTGGCCATAACCTCATTCAAACTTATGAAGAGTTCACCAACAAGTTGATAGAAAGATTTGATACCAAGGATCCAGAAGTAAGATTTCGTGTGTTGGCGTTTAAATTCGCACCTCTGGAATGCGTATTTGAAACGGACAGCTATGCATAGATAAACTGCTCTTCAAATTAGGAGGGGAAGCTCCCTCTTGCTGATGGTATGAAAGAAAGTAAATTAAATCTAATTTTCCTATCTTTTTGGTTCAGCTAGAGCACAAGGTTTATTAAACACAAACGCCGCATCTGAAATTTTATGATTTAAGAATTACAACTACGACTAACTTAAGCTAAAGACGTTTCTAATATCTCAAG
>VDFB02116950.1:0-33756 GCA_007258455.2 Sequoia sempervirens | reverse complement strand
TTTGTTCAGAATATGATTAGAAATGGACCCAGTTGACTAGATTTGCAAAATACTGATGGCTGGTCGAAAAAGCAGCCAACCCTAGGATTTGAAATTTTTCTTGAAAAAGCTGTGATATGGGTTTTCTTCAGAAGACTGATTTGAGAGGACCCAGATGGTTGAAAACTGAATCCACTGAGGATTTCATTGACATGCAAATAAAAAGCAACTGCTGCAACTTGATGAAGTTCTTGAAAATTTCTTCAGAAGAATGAAGTGAAAAGACCCAGATGACTAAAAATTTGAAAAACCTTGGCCTTCTCCTTGAAAAACTTGATCTTCTGGATAAAAAAGCTTGAAAAAGCAAGGGTTTAAGTTGCTGGTCTGAAAATTTTGATGAAAAACCAGCAAACTAAGCTCTTGAATCTTGAGAAAATTCTTCAAACTTGCTACCCCAACTTTCTCCTTTGAATGCTACCTGCAAAAATAATAAAAATTACATGAAAGAAAGGTGTTAAATAGACTTAGGGTTTTGTTTTTTCTTTGCTTTCTTTTGCTTTTATTTTCAAAAACCCTAAATCAGCTGTTCATTGAATTTGGACGCCCTCATCCCCTTGCAATTTTGAAACTTCTTGAAAATCTTGAAAAAATTTCTAAGGCATGAGAAGATGGGCGCCCTTCTTCACCAGGGGCGCCCACTTTAAGCAGTGTTAGTCAATTTTTTGACATTTTCAACTTTTCATCATTTTGACCCCCTACTTCGCCTTCGATTCAACTTTTCATCATTTCGATGGGCGAGCTGAAGGATTCATCGTGGAGCTTGACTGATTCTGAGAAGAATGTTCTGGAGGCGTCTCTGGCTAAAAACTTCATTTCGACCTTCGAATTCATGGGAGCCTTTTCCTTCCAGGGGCGCCCATTTTGTTTAGAGTTAGCCATTTTCATGATCTTCAATTTCTTCATTGACTCTTCTACAGATGATCTCGTCGAATCAGCTGCTCCGAGCTTCGGATTGACTGCCTGTTATGCTCATCGCGAAGCTGACGAGAGATTAGGAGGGGTCTTCTGGGATGAACTTCGTCAAACAATGAATTTAAGTCCCTCAAAAGCTTGGGCGCCCTTCTTGGCTGGGGGCGCCCAAGTTCACCATACTTAGTTTATTTTTCACTTTTTTCTGTTTGCTTCTGAACTTTGATTCATAACTCTCGTCAGATCCTCTATTCAGCTCCCTGTATCTCGTGATTACAACCTCTGATTGACGTGCTGGAAAACTCATTGGAAAGCCAGATCAACTGTGAAGAGATCATGTTAGAGCCACTTCTGCAAATTCTGTTGTTTGAACCCCTGAAAACTTGGGCGCCCCTCTTCTCCTAGGGCGCCCAAACCTTCCATACTTAGCCATTTTTAGATGATTTCTTCTTCAAGTTTGACACCCTCATTCTGTATCCTTGACTTTGATCTGAATTCGCTGGAAGATGGCCAGTCGGATGATCTGACGGAGACAGGCGTATCGAAGCTGGCTGAATACTGAAGAGATTGAGCACTTTGACAAACCCTAACTCTTGGATGAAATTGCCTCAAGTGGTAGCCCTTAACTCTTAAAACCCGCCGATCCAATTTTGATATTTCCTCATTTTCTCCACTTTGACTTCTGTGTGAATCCTCCCTGTTCAGCTTCGAATCCCGGATGATTGGATAATCTGTTGATTGCGCCGTTGGACTCGTTGCGGAGCTGGCAGAGAACTGAGCAACTTCAACTTAGAGCTCAAACCCTAATTCCATCATCTGGTACCCTAAAAAGATGGAAGCCCTTCTTCCGCATTAAGAGCCCAAGTCGCGGTGTTAGAAAATTTTCATCATTTTCATTTTTCCTCTTAGTTCTTCGTGATTTATTTCGCCTTACTGACCGAGATGCTTTTGAATGTTCGAAATCCTAAGCTGGCGGCAATGACCTCCATTGATGATTACGCCGGGCTCACGATATGCTTACGGCGAGAATAGACCGGTGGGCAAAGCGATTATTTTGAGATTGACTACCCGGCTGATATAGATATTTTGATCCTATCAAATCAGTTTGAACCCTAACGGGCAACCTTTCTATTTTTAGAAAGTTTTGCCGGTATCATTTCAAGAAACCGGAAAAACCGAGCGTTAATTTTTAGAAAATTTCTAAAAAATAGCAATTTTTTCAAAATTTAGGGATGAAAAACTGAGATCTAGGTTTTGTAGATTAAGCTGCTCTGAGCAGACCTAGATCATCAAATTTTGAAAATTTTGTGTTTTAACCCCTCATGCAAGACCTACACACCCAAATTTGACCTTTTTGACTAATTTAACAAGACTTTTACTTATTTCTTCAAAATATCTAAGTGTAACAAAAATTTTAATTTTGGGGTACAACATTGGCTCTATTTGGGGACCATGGCGGATACTCACGACATAGGAGAACCATAGAATCTCTGGAATTTGAGCTTAGACCAGTGCCTTGTCCATTGGGTATCGGAGTCAGCATCATTTCCTAATCAGCTATTTGCAAGACTTTCCTTTTTTACCTAAAACCGGACTTCCTAGAAATCACCTAATAGTTGGACTTCCCTATTAATCACCTAAAACAAGACTCCTAATCACCTATTACACGACAGGACTGTTACAAAAAGGGGAAATACAACATAACGAAAACATCAGGGAAAGGGGAAACACATCACGAAAAATAAGGAAAAAAAAAATTGTTTTTGAGAAAACTTACTCCACCCCCGAAGGGACGAAGTGCTTTAGGTACTGCCCGCTATGTGGTAGAGGGAGGAGACTTCCATCCAAGCGCGAGAGAATATAGGTGTTCTCTCCTGCGGGCTCGTGAATCTTGAAAGGTCCCAGCCACAAGGAATCAAATTTTTCGTGCATTCCCTTGGGCTCATGTCTCTTATCCCATAGGACTTGATCTCCAACCTCGAAATCTCGTTGGCGAGCTTTCTTGTCAAAAATTTTCTTCACTCGTTCCTGGTGCTGAGTGATTCTATCTACTACCTCCACCCTTTCTTCTTGGAGCTTTGTCAGGTACAAGATGCGCTTCTGAATAGGATCTGTAAATTCTCCATCTTCTACTACGGTTGCCAGCTGCAAGGCAGACAACTCCAATGTGATAGGTATCATTGCTTCTGTACCATATAGGAGGATAAAGGGTGAAGTACCAATGGCTCTCTTTCTTGAAGGTTTTCAGACACAACTCTGAACAAATTGACATCTGCATGTCTGGTATTTCTACCAAGATTAGCCTCGACCATCATGAAGTCATCCATATTTACCTCATCCCTGCTCTTATCTATGGGAGGTATGGCAGTCTCCATGACCATCTCACCATCAGGATTCCTATCAAAGTGAACTTGCTTCTTTGCTTTCTTCTTAGGAGGTTCCTGATAGATGTTGTCGAGGTCATCAAAATCCACCTGATATGAAGGTCTTCTTCTCTCCCTTCCCAAGGAGCTCTCAAGCCAAGACATGGTAGTATCTTTACTAACTTCCTTGGGAGGTACAATTGCAATTTCTTCATCTTCTTCAATATCCATGTCAATGTGAATTGGCGAAGACCTTGTCAAAGGTATAGAATCTTGTGTTAAAGGCGGCTCCTTTGCTTCTTTCTGAGGTATGGGCTCGTCAGGAGGAGCTTCTGTTACAACTGTAGGTTGCTCCTGTATGACTATGCCTGAGAAGTCTAACCTTCTTCTTACATTCTTATTTCATTTGCTACCTTTCACGCCTTATTGAGACTGACTTATGCCTTTCCCTTTCGACTGTGCTCTGGAAGAAGAGGGAAGTGTCCTTGGCGGTTTTGCTACTGGAATGGAGTTTTTCCTCTTACGGACTAGGAAAACCTTGCTATGCTCGAGGACTTGCCTTTGTTTACTCACTACGGGTACAATGATGTACAGAGTAAACAAAAATATAACATTGACAACATATAATAATCACATGGCAATTGCATAGAACATAGATGTATTGCTTTATTCAGTATTCGCCATTTACATCATAATGTCTCCAAACAAAAGATAGCATAGCATAGTAGAACCACAATGTTTCCGACTACATGACTCAAGTACATATAGTATGCTGGTGGTGGTTGAGGTACCAACCATCGCGTCCCTTCATTATAACTAATTCCTTCGTCAGGAACTTAATTCCCAAAACAACTAACATGACACGTACATAACATAAGTACATGGATTATTAATATTAACTAAAGTCTTATTTACTTATGACTCCCAACCGACCAAGTACACACACACTCTCGGCCAACTACATCATCCCCCCCATAAAGTAGTCGTCTTCCAGACGACTGAAAACCAAAAATGCCAACTCAAGTTCTTGCTTGGTGCTAGCCAATTCCTTTCCTTTTCCCTGTGGCTAACTCTCCCTGTTGGCTGAAAGTCGCTGCTTATCAACCACCTGTGTATCTTTTTCCACCACTAGCCGATCCTCCTCTGCCAACTGATTGTCACTCTCACCCAATACTCCGTCTCTCCTTACCAACTTCTCCTTGAGAGCTGCAACTCTCATCTGCTCGGCAGCCAATTGCACTATGATGGCTGGTTGCACTGCAAATTGACAATTCCAATAAATCTGATGGGAGTCTGGGGGCCCAGCATCGGGGAATCGCTGACTTGAGTTTGGGCGGCCCTTCGAAGATCAAGAATTTGCGCCCTTCGAACCGACCTCTTGCTACTTGCTACATACGACCTCTTGCTGCTTGCTACATACGGCTTCTCTCTCCTGCTTAGTCCGTACGCCCCCCTTTGGTACAGTTGCCTCTAGCTTGCTAAGTACGGCCTTCTTAATCCGTACGGCCTTAATTCGTATGGCCTTTTGATTTGGGCGTACGGAGTTTTTACTTTTGTTGAATCGTACGACCTTCACATGGTATTTGCGTACGGCTTTGAAAAGGTTGTTCTTCCGTACGGGCATCTGAATGCTTCTAACTTGCCACCGTACGGTCTTGACCTGGGAATGTCATACGGCCTGAAGCACAAAGTACTGCCATACGGCTTGGAGAACTTGAACTTGGGAATGTCGTACGACCTGAAGCACAAGTGACTGTCATACGACCTAGATACCCTGGGACTGTCGTAGGACTGGGAGAATCTCTGTATTTCGTACGATTGGAAGAATCTCTATATTCGGTACGACTAGGAGACTTGATAAATACTGTTCGAGACCACCTGGTGATTTATCCTGTACGGTGAAGGAGGGCACCCAATTCCGTACGATGTACTTGGGTCATACGCTAGTCGTGTGAATAGGTATTCGTACGCTTGGTTCTCCTCCCTTAATCCATACAATCTTTATGCTATTGCATCCTTGAATCCATACGACCTGCTCTTGCAGTCTATTGAGCCGTACGGCCTCCTCTCTGCTTCGCCGTACGTTATCTTCTTTATGCTTCGCTTCCTTTCTGTGTTTCCTTTGTACTCCATCTACTGTCCAGATGGCGTCGTGTGATCTTATCAATCCATATGATTTTCTGCTGCTTTCATCACTTTTCGTTGCCGAGCTTGCACTAACCAGTATGTTTGAGTTTTGTATTTGTATCGGCCAAACTCCTCTTACCTTTACCGTACAATGCATCAAAAGGCGACCTTTCATCCTTCTTGACTTTATTTTTATTGCCATCATTTTTCCCATTCGACTTTTGAATTTCTTCTTTATACTTTTATTTTTCTCTTCTCGTATTTCTTTTCTTTCCTTCATTTCTTTTAAGTTCTCCATATTTCTTTTATTTTTTTCTTCTCTCTCCTCTATCTCCTTTTTCTCTCTTTTCATTTTCTCCTTTTTATTATTTTCTCTGTCATCCTTTCTATCTTCTTTCACTTTTTTCCTTATTTTTTAATTTTTCCCATCTTCTCTCTTTTCATCTCTTTTCATTTTTGAACTCCAACACAATTTTTTCATCCCGTACCTGTTCGGACTTGTGGACTGGCGTATTGTCCAGTTTTGATACTCTTTCTTTGTACTCTCCATACTCGGCCGAAAGTGCTTGGCTGGGCCTTCCCTGTTTCTCTTCTTCCTTGATTTCCCCGATTTGTAGCATGTTACACTCTCGGTGGAACACTTCATATTCTTCCATCTGCCAATGAAATAAGCCATTCAGCGAGCTTGTCTCGTCCTCCGGACAACTCTCAAGTTCAAGTACGCCTTCGATGTTCGGTTCCATAGCTTTCCTTCTTTCGTCCACATCCGACTCACCTCCATCCGATTCAGATCTGGAGGAAGCCAATTCTTCGCTCACGGCTTGGTTCTTCAAGTCGATGACATACTTCCCCTCGTTGTTCTCGATCGAGAGTGTGTTCCTCTTTCAATTATGATTTGCCTTCGCCGCTATCAGCCATCCTCTCCCAAGTAGTGCATCGTACGCTTTCCTCTGTAATGGGATGACGACAAAATTTAGCAAAAATTGTTGTGTCCCGATCGTCACCTTCTGCGCCATCAACGTTCCCAACGGCTTGATACCATGTTGATCAGCGCCAACCAGTTGGAATGTTGGCGGCCAGAGTGTAGGCTTCCCTAGACTCTTCCATGTGTCTTTGGGTAGTACGTTGACTCCCAATCCTCCATCGATGATAGTATTTGTCAAGATATTCCCTCTGATCTCCATATGCACGACTGCTGGCATCTTCCCAATGTTCACTGTGAGCAATACTGGGTCGATTGTTTGTTCACTATACGGTGGTGGTTCTGGTATCAATTCTTGCCTTCGTTCCTCCAATCACGGTTTCTTGCCATCCCCGACGATGTTTGTGATCGCCAGTCCCAACTGCGGCATAGTCTGGAGAAGGTCAGTTACTTTAATCAATATGGTGGTCTGCAGTACCTGCCATATGATGTTGGTTTCCGCCTCCGACCGCCAAGAGGTTCCTGGCTTCTCCAGAGGTACTTTGTTTTCCTTCGCCATCGCCAGTTCCACTTCAGTTTTTGCTTCCTTCATCCTTTGTTTCTCCATACGTGTATCTGGGTACGTGGCCTTTTTTGCTTGTGCTCTGGTGATCGCCAGTACCTCTTGTTCTTTTACTTCCAGCATGTGGATACCCTTTTGCTTAGGGCATTCGTTATCTTCATGATTGCCTGGTCCACACCACTTACACAATCTCCCTCCCAAACCTTGACCGTTCTGGCAGTCCCTGGCAAACTGGCCCCATTCATAGCACTACCTGCATTGGATCATGGGCCTCCCTTTTGCATCGTACTGTATCATGTTTCTCAGACTTCTATTGCTTCGGTAACCTCCAGGGGATGCATTGCTATTGTACTATGGCTTCGGTGGTGTGCTCGGCGGTGTTGAGGGCTCTCCTTGAGTGAAGAGTACTTGCGTACCCCTTGCTCTCAAATTGTATGGGCATTCCTTGATGGAATGTCCCATAACTCGGCAGATATCATAGAACATCTTCTTTGGACAGTTCGCTTTTATGTGACCTTCCCCATTGCACTTTGTACACCACAGTTCTCGGGCTTCCCTCGCGCTCTCTTTGTCGGACTTCAATTCTTTCATCATTCACATCATATCTTTTCTGAGTGCTTGTACGGTTTTGGATTCAACGTCGCTGTCGTCTGGACTCTCCTCGTCATCTGTCTTCTTTTTCTCTAGGGAAGATGTTTTATTTTCACTTTCTATGTCCATTGCCCGATTGTATGCTTCTCTGTACGACGAAGGAGGTACGACTTTCATTTTCTTTCTTAATGACGGAAGCAAGCCCTCGATGAACCATCTTTTCTTCAAACCGTCGGCCGGTTGTGCCTCCAATTCCCCCAGCAAATCTTTGAGTCTTCGATTGTAGGTCCACACACTCTCATGCTTTCCTTGCTTGGTATTGTATATCTCCGCAACAATCTCGCTATCATCCCACAGGAGTTTGAACTCCTCTTGAAATTCTTTCTTCAATAATCTCCATGTAGCTTTGTGTGCTTGATCTAATTCAGAGTACCAATCAATGGCACTATCTCTAAGTGTCGCTGGAAATGCTTTCAGCCACTAGTCCAGATCATCCTGTTCGCTGGCTATCCAGATAGTTTCACATGTCTTACAGTGCCATACTAGATCTTCTGACCCATTCCCCATAAACTTCGGCAGCTTCTGCCGCTCCGCAGTAGCCATCTTTCCCCGTTGTCCTCATTGTGTATTGGACCCGATTAGACTAGTTTCCCTGCGACGTCCCAGTGCGTCAATTGCACTCTCAGCCACGTACGAGTCACTCCCACGTCTTCCTTCGGCGTCCTCGACACCTTGAGTCTCCTAGGGTTTCCTTCAGTACTCTCTCCGCCTTGGGGTACTGGGCTCAGATCTTCCACTCGTCAGTCGTTCGTCGTCGTCCAATAAGGACAACTCCTGAAAACGTCTGATGCTACTACTTAATTCATCTTCGTTCTCATAAGGATCATACCTTCCTACGTACGGGGTGCCGAAGGGTCCTTCGTCCCTCCCTTCCACCAAAGTTTGATGTGCTCTTTCAATGGATGTGTCTATTCGTGTCAGATTCTCATGTGTTCTTTTAATACTATGGTTTATTTCAATTAGATCCTCATCAAATTCCTTACCAACTTGTTGCAGTCTTCTTCGTCGGTTTTCTTGTTCTTGCAGCCTAAGTGATCGCCGAACCTTCTCCTCCTCAATATCATGCCCGCTAGGTACTCGGTTCTTGTCTTTGTTTAGCCGTACAGGCATTAAAATTTATTCAGGCAATCATTGTTGACTACCGGACGTACATCTCCGGCTAGTGTCGCGTTCTCTTCTTCTCGTTTGGTTCTCTCTTCGTGGTGCTGTAGTATTTGTTGCCTCCGGTGTTCTCGATCCTCTTCTTCTTGAAAGTCTTGCAGAATAATGAAATGACAGGCCAGCAATCTGGGCATATGATTCAGGAGGTGATTCACCTCGTCATTCACTTCCAACCTATCCCAAATAACTTCCTCAGGGATCTCCCGTCTACGGTATTCCCTACGTACGTGATCTCGTAATGATATCTTCCACAGATTGATAAAATCTTTAGTCAATAGGTCTTCCCTTTCCTCATTGCTATTCACAAGTTCATCTGCCGGGAGACCCATTACGTTGCCATGACGAGTGATTCCCTAGTCCGCTCAAGCAACGACACCAAATGTTTACTCACTATGGGTACAATGACATACAGAGTAAACGGAAATATAACATTGACAACATATAATAATCACATGGCAATTGCATAGAACATAGATGTATTGCTTTATTCAGTATTCGCCATTTACATGATAATGTCTCCAGATAGAAGATAGCATAGTATAGTAGAACTGCAATGTTTCCGACTACATGACTCAAGTACATATAGTACGTTGGCGGTGGTTGAGCTACCAACCGTCACGTCCCTTCATTATAACTAATTACTTCGTCAGGAACTTAATTCCCAAAACAACTAACATGACACGTACATAACATAAGTACATGGATTATTAATATTAACTAAAGTCTTATTTACTTATGACTCCCAACCGACCAAGTACACACACACTCTCGGCCAACTACAGCCTCATCCTGTCTTCAACTGAGAGGGACTCTTTCTTAGCCCAATTGACCTGAGGAAGGGGCTGATCTTCAATTCGCTTCTAAGCATACATCGGGAGAAGCACATCCTCATCATCATTTGATAACCCTTCAATGTCTTCTGATAAGCAGTCTTTCATCTAGTGAAGAGTAAGCCTGCTGTAACTACACCTCCGCACCTCGAACTAATCTATGCAATTAGCCCAAAAGTCTTCGAGAGCGGGTAAGTAAGCATAGTTTTTCTCAAGTCGGCCAGCATAGATGCCATGAGGGTCATAAGATCATCTCTCACTGTAAGGCTTGAGACCAAGTTTATCTAACTCATCCCCCATGGCCTTAGCATCTGCTACTATTCTGCATGTATAAATTCCCAACCACAATGGAAAACCAAGGGCGGGTTTCTTTCTGTTTCTCAAGACCGTGTGGACCTCACGTGCCTACCTTAAGAACTCCATGAAGACGACCTCGTCTGACAGGTACCTTGGCAACATGAGTGGAGCACCTGAAAAGCCATAGACTCTGAGATAGGTGAAAGTAGGAAATTGTATGAACCAATCTGTCCACTCTGCCATTGCTGCCCTGGCAGTGGATGAGATACGAACATGCAACTCATTGTCAAGGTTTCGCACTATGTGCATCAAGAAAGCCTCATTCACCCTCTTGTAATGATGCAATGACTTTGTGAATTCCAACTAAGGTTAATAGTTGTAGATATGCTATATGTTCAGAGATCCTTCAGTGTTCAACCCTCTGAATTGACCTTGGAAGGCCACTAGGTAGACTAGGTAGCAAACCATATGGAACTAGTGAATTTGGAAGTATTTTGTTATCTGCTGATGGAGGCTATCACTGATCAAGGTGGCCCAATCATAGAACTCAATCTTCTTCATGATGTGGTGTATGGCGTAGAACATCCAGGGTTGAAACTTGGTAGGATCTTCTTGTCCAGTTACCCTGTTGAGCAAGGTGATTATGAGGGCAATCTCATCTTTGAACTCCCCTCCCCCGACATTCTTAGGCAAAGTCTTATGCTTCTCTTTCATCCACCTCTGTGTAATCTTCTTACTATACTTGACTTTGTGCATTTCCCACATCCTTTCACATTTGCCCTTTGAGATAGTGACAGTTTTAGGCCAAGGAGGAATGGAAAAGCATTTCTCGATCATATCAGGTTTCAAACTACAAATCAATCTGCCATCAACTGACTGGATCTCCCTTGTAGCCGGATTGTAATGCTTGATGCAAGCAATTACGAACTCGAGACTCTGAACTAATATAGGAATAGACGCTGCTGCGAGGATTCCAGAGTGTCAAGTTTCTAATTGTAGTGTTGCCTACACTCTCCAAAGCATGTAGATCAAACACTGGCTTGATGTGATGCAAGTCCGTCTCAGCTATTTTGATGTAATCATGATAGAGGGCTGATTCAGTCTTGAAAACATTGGGAGTGTACTCCATTTTGAAAACCTTGAAGAATGACTGTAAACTCGCCTAGGTTCAGACAAGTTTTGAGCAACTTACTATTTTTAGAATGTTGGTTTTTCTTCCTCAAATGGACAACTTTTCGAAAAAATTTCTGAGATATGGGTTTTGCTCAGAATTCTATTGCAAGACAACCCAAATCGTCCATTTTTCAAAATCTTGAATTTAGACTAAAAAAGCAGCAAACCCTAATTTCTTCAATTTTTCTCTAAAAAAGCTGGCACCTGAGTTTTGTTTAGAATACAATTAGAAATGGACCCAGTTGATCAGATTTGAAAAACACTGATGGCTGATGGAAAAAGTAGCCAACCCTAGAATTTGAAATTTTCTTGAAAACCTGAGATCTGGGTTTTCTTCAAAATATTGTTTTGAGAGGACCCAGATGATCAAAATTTGAAAGCACTGAGGATTTCACTGACATGCAAATAAAAAGCAGCTGCTGCAACTTGATGAATTTCTCCAAAAAATTCTTCAGGAAAACGAGTTGAGCAGACCCAAAAGGCTAAAAATTGAATTCTTTGATCTTCTCCTTCAAAAACAATTGATGTTCTGAATGAAAAAGCACAAAAAAGCAAGGTCTTATGTTGCTGGTCTGAAAATTATTTTTGAAAATCAGCAACTCTGAGCTTTTGAATCTTGAAAAATCTCTTCAATTTGCTGCTCCACTTTCTCCTTGGGACACCACCTGCAAAAATAATGAAAATTGCATGAAAGAGAGATGTTAAATAGACTTAGGGTTTGAAATAGGTTTGCTTTCTTTTGCTTTAATCCTCAAACCCTAAAATCAGCTGCTTCAATGAATTTGGACATTCATCTTTCATCTTGCAATTTTGAAACTTTGAAAATTTTGATTGAGGCATGACAAGTTGGGCGCCCTTCTTCACCAGGGGCGCCAACTTCTCTCAAACTTAGCCATTTCTTGAGGTTTTTAAACTTTTCTCCATTTTGAAGCCTTTCTTTGACCTTGATCTTCGGCTTCCAGATTAATCCGACGAGTGAGTTGGATGATTCATTGCGTAGCCTGACTGATTCTGAGGAGATCACCCTGGAGGCACTTCTGGCAAAAAACTTCGTTTTGACCTTTGAATTCATGGGAGCCTATTTCCTCCAGGGGCCCCCATTTTGTCCAGAGTTAGCCATTTTTATGATTTTCAAGTTCTTCATTTCCCTTTGATCTTCTGATGAAATCCTAATTCCAGGAGCTACGTTGATCCAATTGACTGGTTGTCTGCTTTGTTGGATAGCTTGGCTGAATCGGACAAGACAATCTTGGAGGCTGCGTTGGCAAATTCTATCATCTTAGACCTCAAAAGTTTGGGCGCCCTTCTTCACCAGGGGCACCCACTTGGACTAGACTTAGAATATTTTCTTGTTTTGTCAATTTCTCTTCTACAGATGGTCTCGTTAGATCTGGAGTTCTAGGCGCCAGATTGACTGATGCCATGGCTCATTACGGAGCTGAGAAGATTCCGAGAGGGGTCTCCTGGTGATCATTTTGTCAGAAAGTTGAATTTAAGGCACCAAAAGCTTGGGCATCCCTGGCAAGCTAGGGCGCCCAACTTCACCAAAGTTAAACCATTTTTGGAGTTTTCTTCTCTGCCTTGAACTTTGACTCTTAACAGACCCTCTGTTCTGCCTGTTGCATCTGGCGACTACTAACTCCGTTTGACGTGCTAGAGATCTCGCTGGAAAGCCTTATTGATTCTGAAGAAGTCATCCTGGGAGCTTCACTGGCAAATCCATCTGTTTAAACACTCAAAAACTTGGGCGCCCTTCTTCTCCAGGGGTGCTGAAAGTTCCCAGACTTAGAAACTTTTCAAACATTTTCATGATTTTCATTTTGTCTTTTGTTTGAAACTTCCCAGTTTGACCTCGAATTCCGGATGACTAGATGATCTGTTGACTGCACCGTCGGGCTTGCTGCGGAGCTGGAAGGATTCTGAACAACTTTGACTAGGAGCTCAAACCCTAATTTTATCATTTGATGCCCTAAAAAGATTGGCGCCTATTCTCTCCTGGGGCGCCCATGTCAAGCAGACTTAGTCAAATTTTCACAGTTTTCACCTTCTTTCCTTGTTCTTCGTGCTTGCTCACCAACTCACCTTCTGCTCAATGCTTGAGTGTTGAATCTGATGCCTAGCAGCCGACTGACCTCCATTGATGACTTCAAAGCTCCTGAAATGCTTCTGAAAAAAGCAGAATAGACCCACTAGGGAAAAACTGATCTTTTTGAGACTCTGACTGCACCAGCCAGATATGGAAATATTTTGAGCCAATCAAAATCAATTTGGACCCTTGTGGACAAACTTCCTATTTTTAGAAAGTTTCTATTTTTAGAAAATTTTACTAGTATCTGTTTCGAAAGAAACCCAAAAAAACCAGAAAAACTTACTATTTTTAGAAAATTTCTAAAAATAGCAGTTTCCCTAAAAAGTAGGGATGAAAAACTGAGATCTGGGTTTTGTAGATTAGGTCGCTCTAAGCAGACCCAGATCGTCAGATTTTGGAAATTTCTCATTTTAACCCCTCATGCAAGACACGCACACCCAAATTTTGACCTTTTTTGACAAATTTAACAAGACTCTTACTCATTTCTTCAAAATGTCTAAGTGAAAAAAAAAAATTAATTTTGGGGTACAACACCGTGAATTGGCGCAGCTGAAGCAACATGGCTCATTAGAGTCATATGTTGTTGATTTTCAAAGGTTGTCAGTAATGGTGCCCAACATTACTGAAAGGAGGCATGTAGTGTTGTTTACTGAAGGTTTGATGGAACCATTGAAGGGTTGGGTCAAAGCCTTTGATCCACCAACTCTTGATGAAACAATCAAGAAATCAAGGAGCATGGAGTTGGCTGCCCCAAAGCCAAAATTTCAGTCCAAATTCTTTGGTCACAAGAAGGATAAGAAGCATTCATCAAATCAGCCTAAGAAGTTCCACAAAAGTTGACTGATGAGCTCCGTGAGCAATTAAGAAAAGATGGAGTTTGTTATACATGTCGTGAGCCTTGGTGAAAGGATCACAAATGCTATGGAAAGGACAAAGCACATCACATGGAAGCCTATTCTGATTCTGGATCAGAATCTGATATGTTTGATTAGCACTATGAATCAGCGAATAGTGATGAGGAAGAAGCTTCAGAAGAGGAACCAAAAGACACTAGAGGAGAGAGTGTTTTGGCACAACTCTCAAGCTTTCAAAAGAATGAGTCTTTTCGAGTTCGTGGAGTGATTGGTTCACAGCGAATTGATGCTCTAATTGATAGTGGAGCAACTCATAACTTCATAGATGAAAGTTTGGTGGTAAAGAGAGGTTTGAAGACAAAAGAGTTTGAAGGCTTCAAAGTGATGGTGGTCGATGGCTTCACATTGTCTTGCACTAGAAAGATTACCAACCTCTCCATGCAATTGGGGAATTATGAAGTAAAGGAAGATTTCTATGTTGTAGGCATTGGTAATACCGATACGGTGCTTGGAATACAATGCCTGTGAACTCTTGGAGAGATAACATTGAATTTGCAAACAATGGAGTTGAAGTTCCAATCAGATGGGAAGAAGGTTGTGTTGAGAGGGATGTCGAATGGAAGTCCTCGTATTGTCTTTCAAAAGAATGGAAAGGTTGATTCGTCCTAATCAAGTAGAGTGGGCAACGGAATGCATGATATTACTAGCTGATCCAGTGGAAGAAAAGAAAAGAGGCAATATCATCCTAATATTCAAGCCTTGATCACTAAGAAGAGCAAAGTCTTTGGCAGTATACCTCCTAGGAGACCTCCTGAAAGAGGATGTGAGCATGTGATAGAGCTTGAAGAAGGTGCAAAGCCGGTCATCACAACACCCTACCACTATCCAAAGAAGCAAAAGGATGAAATGAGAAGGCTATCAAAGAGCTCTTGGAGATGGATCACATTTGGCCAAGCAAGAGCCCCTTTGCTTCAGCAGTAGTGTTGGTCAAAAAGAAAGATGGTACATTGTGCATGTGTGTGGATTATCGTGCGCTGAATCAGAAGACAATTAAGAACCAATACCCAATCCCCAGGATAGATGAGCTCATTGATGAGCTACATGGTGCCATGTTCTTTTTGAAGATTGACCTCAGATCGGGCTATCATTAGATAAGAATAAGGGAGTCGGATATTGAGAAAACTGCCTTTAGATGTCATTTTGGGCATTATGAATTCCTCATCATGCCATTCGGATTGACAAATGCTCCAGCAACTTTCCAATCTTGCATGAATAAGATCTTTAGGCAGCAGTTGAGGAAGTTTGTGCTCATCTTCTTTGATGACATTCTCATATTCAGTAAGTCATGGGAGGAGCACTTTAAGCACTTGGAGGAAGTGCTTAGTATCTTGGAAGCAAAATGTTTGTTTGCAAAAGAGTCAAAGTGCAAATTTGGGATGACGGAGCTGCTCTATCTTGGCCACATTATCAGCTCTAAGGGTGTTAGAGTTGATCCAGAGAAGATCAAAGCAATCCTAGATTGGCCACCTCTGAAGAATGTGTCTCATTTGAAAGGATTTTTGCATAGTAGCTAGGAGACGCGTCTCCCCCCCTCTGAGATGCGTCTCGGAGACGGAGACGCGTCTCCGACACCGCACTAGTACCCAGAGACGTCTTTTCGAGCTTGGAAACTTCTCAAACGTCTCTCGTCGTCTCCCATGTCTCCAAATCCCAAAAATCGCGTCTCCCGCGAAGTCTCCCGCGTCTCCCATCAAAAATCACGCATTTTAAAGGTAGAAACATATTAAAAATACTTCATATACGATTTTTAAAAGAAAGAGCGACGACACTTTAGCACACGACTAAGGAAGAGGGCGACGACAAAGAAGAGTGAAGCACTGAAAGTCTGAAGACAGTAACTTTTAATATTTTTTTAATTAAAAGTGAAGCACTGAAAGTCTGAACGACAATTTTTTTATTTAATATTTTCATTTCTCAGAGTCATGCGTATTTTTCAGAATCCAGATTGTTTTATTTTTTATTTTTTAGCATCACCGGTAATCTCCACAAGGGCATTGCCCCTGTTTAAAATCATGGAATACAGATTCCACGATTTTAAACAGGGGCAATGCCCTCGTGGAGATTATTGGTGATGCTAACTAAAACAATCTGAAAATTGAAAAATTAAAAATAGGCTTGTACTATAATAATTATTATTTAATAATTTATTAATGACTATCAATCATGAATGTTGCCTGGAGATTACTCCCAACTTTGCATTGATTATGAAATTTGAAGTATGAACTCTTTGACTCCACTATTACTATTGTTTTGAAAGTTCAATGTCATTATATTTTCAGATTTTCTATATATTATTAATTTTTATATTAAAAAACTCAATTTGGCATCTCCAAGTACCCCCGTCTCCTATTTTCAAAAAAATGTCGTACCGGTACCAGTACCAGTACCAGTCTCGCGGCAACTATGGGTTTTTGGGATTGCGTGGTTTTTACAGAAGGTTCGTAAAGGGGTATTCTCATATGGCAGCCCCCCTCACTGATCTTACCAAGAAGGGAGCTTTCCTTTGGACAGATAAGACACAAGTTGTGTTTGATAAATTCAAACAAATCATGAGCTCTTGTCCAGTGTTGGCTCTACTCGACTTCACCAAGCCGTTTGAATTGCACTGTAATGCTTCAAGTGAAGGAGTTGGGGTTGTTCTTATGCAAGACAAACATCCCATTGTCTTCGAGAGAAGAAAATTGAGAGTTGAAAGAACATACTCAATCTATGACAAGGAGATGCTTGCAATCATGCACGCATTAGCAAGTTCAGACAATACTTGGTGGGGACCAAGTTTGTGGTGAAGACTGATCATAACAGTCTCAAACACTTCATGCACCAGAAAGATTTGAATGAAAGGCAACAAAAGTGGGTGAGTAAGCTCCAAGCTTACGACTTTGACATTGAGTATGTCAAAGGAAAGAACAACATAGTGGTTGATGCTCTTTCCAGAAGGCCTCATTTGAACTCTTTGGTTGAGCTTACTGCAGATTGGAAGGAGCAAATTGTTGTTGATTATGCAAAAAATTAATTCGCAACCAGCATTGTAGAAGGTCATTTGCAAGATGAAAGATATCAGTTGGTTGATGGTTTGATGCACTATAAACGTAGAATCTTCTTGGTGCTTAAATCCGAGCTTAAGAAGAAGGTTTTATAGTGTTTTCATGACATTCCTCTTGCTGGTCATCAGGGGTATTTCGAGACTTACAAGCAGATCTGTGAAAAAATTTCATGGAAAGGGATGAAAGATGAAGTCCTGCGCTACATAAGGGAGTGTCAAACATGTCAAATGAATAAAAATAAACACTCTTTTTCAATTGGTTTGTTACAGCATCTACCCATTCCCAATCAAAAATGGGAAAGCATTGCGATGGATTTCATCACGAGGTTGCCAAAGGTGCAAGGGAAAGATAACATCTACATTGTGGTGGATAGATTGACCAAGTTTTCTCACTTCTTTGCTATTACAAGTTCATTTACAACAACTCATGTAGCTGAGTTGCTTTTCAGAGAAGTGTTTCGTTTGCATGGATTGCCTCATAATATTGTCAGTGATAGGGACAACAAGTTCCTCAGTGCTTTTTGGCAAGAGATTTTTAGATTAAGTGGTACACTACTCACTACAAGCGCTAGTTATCACCCGTAAATGGATGGTCAATCAAAGATAGTGAACAAATGGTTGGAAAGCTACCTCAGAAACTGTGTTGGGGCAGCAAAGAGCATGGGTAAAATGACTTCACTTGGGAGAGTATTGTTATAACTCTTCCTATCATATGTCAATTAAGATGTTTCCCTTTTTGGCTCTCTATGGTTATGAAGCTCCTAGCTTCGTAGATTTGGTGTTTCATAACAATAGAGCTCCACAAGCGAAGGATAGGTTGCAGCAAAGTCAAGATATTTTGAGATCATCGAAGGACAATCTTCACCATGCTTAGAATCAGTAGAAGCTATACATTGACCAGCAACATGTTGAGCATTCATTTGAGGTGGGAGATATGGTATATTTGAGGCTTCAACCCTACAGACAGTCTACTCTCAAGAAGAGTGGAGCAGAAAAGCTCAAGCCATGTTTCTATGGCCCATTCAGAGCCATCAGGAGGATTGGTGAAGTGGCGTATGAGTTGGAGCTTCTAGCTAGTAGCAACGTGCATAATGTTTTTCATGTGTCACGTCTCAAGAAGGCGCTTGGGCACAAAGTGGTTGCTACTTCAGAGTTACCTCCATTGGATGAAGAAGGACAGTTGGTGTTGATTCCTGGGGAGATCCTTGGTGTTAGAGAGCACTCCTTGAGGAGAAAAACAATCAAAGAGTACTTAGTAAAATGGAGGAACTTGCCAATTGAGGATGCAATGTGGGAAGGTGAACAAATTCTGCAGCATCTAGACTTGCAGTTGCTTGAGGACAAGCAATCTCAAGGAGGGCAAACTATAATGTCCCCTTCTTAGCAATAAGCAATGCAGTGGCCTGTCAGCCTATTCTGAATGCCCGTAGGCTCGTCGGAGGTAAAATTAGGGTTCCAACAGTTTGGAGGTTTTCGGCATTTTCAGGGGTTTGCATGTTGGAGTTTTGGAATTTGGATTCTGGATTCTTTTTGGGTTTTCAGAGAGCTTCACAGTGATATGACATGCAAATGCAATGGGAAACTTTTCTGAACTTACTATTTTAGTAAGTTCTATTTCTGGCAGTGCTCAGGTTGGCAGTAGTTCAGTGTGCTTTCTATTTCGGGCAAGGCAATTGAATATTTTTGGCTTTGGCTTTTGAGGTGAATTTTGGGAGAAATGAATTATTTAAGTCATTTAATTATTATAATATGATTTTCACCCCTTAGCACGATGACTTAATGTTGTTTTAAAAGGGGGACTTTGAAGGTGGACGCCTCATTAAGAGGCAATTTAATATTTCAAAGGTTAAATATTCTCCCTTGGGTTTTGGAATAAGTATTTTCAAAAATTATAAATGTTTCAAACGTGCCTTCGGCGTCCCTTTTGGAGGGAAAAGAAGGAAGTTGAAGAGTCACCTCAAGTTCTATTTAAGAGGGCATTTGCTCATTCATTTGATATCCATTGCTTATCTTAACAAAGTGTTGCCGAATTGATTTCAGGCTTTTGGCTTCGAGGAACGTATACCTCCTAGCAAGTATTCGGTTTCATGTTTGAAAGACAACACCTAGCTAAATTGAGACTGTTTCTCATCCAGAGATTGCAGATTGAGCATCATTGTTGCAAGTTTTGAAGTTATTTCTATTTTTCCATGTTGCTGGTTCAAGTATGGTTGTAGGTGAATTTCATTCATAAATCATTGTGTGAATTTAATATCATTCTAGGTGTTTTCTATATGTGTTCTCATGCTCAAGGCGCCCCTTTGTGCAAGTTTCCAGCATTTATAATCAAGTGGCTGATTTTATAGACAAGGTCGACCTCCTTCCAAGGCCGTCCCTTGTCATTGTTGTCTTGGATCGCATGTTGGGCAGTTTTTGGAGTTGTTTGTGCCTTGTTGATGATATTTTATGGTCGCCTAGCCTTAGAGAATATCCATTTTCAGTTTCATATGAATCGGTGATGTGTAGTTGAAGATATGAGCAATTTGTTGAAGTCTTAGGTTGCTGGTCTGAGCTTTAATTTGCTGGGTTTTCATATCAAACCTGATTATTTCCATTTCATGCTATATTTCCTTGGTGTTTCTATTCACATTTGTAATTGGAAATATTGTGAATCATTAGTATTGAAGTTGGAACAAAAACATTGAAAAAATTATTGTAAAAAGGCATATTGTAATTGTTGTTTTCAGTAGTACTGAATCAGCCTTTTACTTTCAGCATATTTCATTTGGTTTTATTCTACTTCCGCTGAATAAGTGGTTGAGTATTTCAATTTTAAATAATTGTAATAATTTCCCCCCCCTGAATAAGTGGTAGAGCAGAATTCATGGTCGGTTATCCGCCTACATTTACATTTCCAGCACTTTACTTTCAGAATGGTTGGCTAGCCACCTGCAACATTGTACTTTCAATTTCAGTTGATTGCTAACGATCCCCTTGTACTGTATGCTCTTACTTCACCCATATCAGGATCTTGGTGATCAAAAGGTGGAGGGTTCCATTTCAGTTGATTTGATTATTGGGGCTAACCTTAATGGGTGCACTGTTGTTTGGTGAAAATTCAAAAAATAACTAAGGGGAATATTTCATGTGTGAGTGCTCATTTTGAAGGATTTTTTCAGAGTGACGGAGGTGGTACCATACATGTTGCTATACCTTGCCTATAGGCCAACTTGTTGACCGTACTATTTGGTGTGCTAGTTCTAAGTTTTATCTTGCATTATTCTTGTTGTTGAGATTGAAGGATATCAATTTGCAGACCATACAAGTTTCTAGAGCAAGTTTGGACTCCCCAAGTCAGCCATACCAACTTCTAGGTAGGTTATACCAATCAATGGTGTGGCGTGTGAGTTTGGAGAAGAGATGCTTCTGTTTGGAGGCCTATTTTACCTTGTTTAAGGGCGACTAGACCCTAGAAGCTTCATTCACTTCATTATTGGGTGGTCTTGTGTGGTTTAATTGAGGTTTTAATATATTTGTCCCTATTGTACTTGTTAACCAGCAGCATGGAACTTTGTTTCAGACTTGTATTTGATTGAAAATATTTACCAATTTGATATGAAGCGCATTTGAGGGGCTTGGATGGTGTTTGGTAGCAATTTGGAGTATCTTTTAGAGGTTGTTCATTCTACAATTATTGCATCAACATTTTGGGTGTGTTGATTGAGTCTCTCTAGTTGTAGTAGGCCTATTCAGACCAACTTACCAACAGAATAAAGCGTTATCAGACCAACAACAGCCTTTGTTTCATCTATCATACGTATATTTTTATATTGGTACTTGAATAAATTGTTTACCTATGCTGTAAAGGGCCTTGCTAATTCTGACTTAATCTTTCTGATTTCATGCCTTTGGATTTACATCAAATACTTGTCCTGAATATTGCTTTGGCTGATATAATTTTCTATCTGTAACTTTCCCTTGAAATGGAGTGTTTTTGGTGTTCAATTTGTTTGATTTGAAGGGAGCTCGTTTCATCACACAGTGGTTAATAAAGAAGTAATATAGCATTAAAGTGATTACATTAATTATGAATAACATATGAACATGACCATTACAAACACTTCATGGATTTCTTGCTTTTCATTGACAACCATTCATAGATATTGCATATTTAATGTCCAGGTCTGCAGTGTTTCAAAGATATCAAAGTGTACACTAGAGTTTTCTTTAACATCATTGGCACTGAACAGCAATTCAAGACTCAAATAACAGACTAACTGGAATGTACAAGTTTAGTGAATCTGATATAGGTTAAGAGATACGACTCCTTGGGCATACAAGACTATGATATGTTTCAGTTTACAGTAGCAACTGAGACCTTTCTTCATTCAGATTTTCAACTACAGCACACTAACACAGCCTCAATGTAATATAATACTGACCTTTCTTCATACAGATTTACAACTACAGTATATTAACACAGATTTAATGTAATAACAAAGTGCCCAGACCTGAAGATTTAATCGACTCACTGGAGAATAAGAAGAACATCCTCAGTAACTCCTAGCATGATGCGTGCAGCAACCAGCCCCCTCATAACCAATCACCACTCCCTAAGAGTGAGTTGCCTAACCCCCTGGAGTCCTCACGCCACCTTGAGTGCCTTTCAAAACCGATCAAGCACTGAATAGAAGTTGAAATAATGAGTCGACCTCCTTCAAAAAAACGTGTCTCTACTTCTCTGTTCGTTCCTCTTGAAAGTATGACCTTGACCTATGTATTTTGTTTGCAAAAGATGTGCCTAGGGTTTGCACAAACTAGTGCGTCTTCAACAGCTTCGATTTCACTCAAACTCGACCCCAATGAGATATCAAAAATTCAGTAAATGATAACATCGTGAATCTAAACATAGGTTGATCTTTCTTGTCTTCAAAACAGTGTTCCACGGGCCTGGGGGACGGGGAAACGGGGGGACGGGGAAACGCGTTTCGGAGACGGGGGGACAAAGGGCCTAAGTTTGGGGACGGCGGCGGCGGGGTGGTGGGGTGGTGGTGCTGATATAGTTATAAATATACTTATAGTACTTGAAAAACTAGTTTTGAAAGGATGTATAACAATATAACAGTATAAGAATTACATTTCAAATGAAACTATAGGAAATTAGTAATTACTCAAATTACTAATTAGTAAAATTATAACATAGCAAAATTTGAAATACTAAATCTAAATACGAAGATATCTTGAATGCTAATTGCTAAATAAAATTTGACAAATGAAATTGTTTTTGTAAAATTGAAGGTAACTAGTGTAGAGTACCTAGAAAATCAAATGAATTCAATGGGAGTTTGTGGGTAATGCCCCTAATGGGTTTGAGGGTTAGCGCCCTTAGCGGGGTCAAGGGGCAATGCCCCCTGCGGGGGTCTGGGGGCAACGCCCCTAGTGGGGTCAAGAGTCAGGCGGCCTAGGGATAAAGTCGGGCGGCCTTCGAAGTCTGAGGCGGCCCTCAATCAGGGGCAGTCAAGAAGTCTAGAGGCGGCCCGGCGAAGGAGAGGCGGCCTTGGAGAATCCGGCGGCGCCACAGGTCTCAATGCAATCGAGTAGTCGAGGTGGGATCATAAAGCAAATTAAGACCTCCAAAACCACACAAACCTTCATGGTGTACATCATTTTGCATTAACAATAAAACCCAAATTAAGACCATCAAAGCCACACAAACCTTCATGGAACACATCTCCCAGTCTCCCAGGAAACTCCTGGGCGTCTCCCAGTCTCCCAGGAAACTCCAGGTGTCTCCAAGGAGACTTGGAGACTTGGAGACGTCTCCTAAGGAAACTTGGAGACGTTTCCCCGTCTCCCCGTCTCCTTGGGAGACGTGGAAACGTTTCCCCGTCTCCGGCGGAGCACCGGCGGCGGTGGCGGGACGGCAGGAGACGCCAAGTACCCGTCCCCCCGTCCCCGAAACGTCCCCATTTCGGAAACGCGCCAGTTTTGGGGGGAAACGCGTCCCCGTGGAACACTGCTTCAAAATCTTTGAATCTACCAACTAGGGGTGATAGTTCCACACTCGAAACTGCAACTGCAAGGGTTTTCAAACCCTAAACCAAAGAGCTCGACAATAATGCCATTCCCATTAGGAGAAAATGTTCATTTCAAAAGTGGCGAATGAATTCTCCTTCACTCCTTTTTGTTGCATTACATTCACCCAAAAATAAAGTCACTTTCATAAAGTTCCCATTTAAAATATTTCCTTAAGTCAATTTTAAAACATTTCATTAAGTCACTTTACAAAAACTAATTTAATTAATTACTTAAAACCACCTTAGAGATTAAATTGAACTCAGGTGATAATTAAATAATTAAATAAATGATTCCCTATTTTCCACACTTGCCTTTGGGAATTAAAAAGGCGAAGTGGTATCCTGAGTGGCTAGCTCGAAGGGGACATTACAGTCCTCCCTTCCCAAAATTGCTTGTCCTCAAGCAATTGCAAGTTCGGGTGTTGTAGAATCTGCTCATTCTCCCATGTGGCATCCTCGGCTGGTAAATTTTTCCATCTCACCAAATACTCCTTCACCACCCTGTTCCTCGACCTCCTCTCTCGAATGTCTACAATTTCCTCAGGGACTAGGACCAAATGTCCCTCCTCATCCAACAGTGGGAGCTTTGAAGAAGAAGTAACTTGTTGACCTAGTGCCTTTTTAAGGCACGAAACATGAAATACATTGTGAATCTTGCTGCTCTCAGGCAACTCCAACTCATATGCCACCTCTCCAACCCTCCTGATAATCCTGTATGGTCCATAGAATCTGGGCCTGAGTTTCTCTGCTCCGCTCTTCTTAAGATAAGACTGTCTATAGGGCTGCAAGCGAAGGTATACCAAATCACCAACTCGAAGCTGCACTCAACCCTGTGTCTATCAGCATATGTCTTTTGCTGATTTTGTGCCACCTGCAGGTTATCTTTGAGTGCCCTCAAGATATCCTGACTCTCCTGAATTCAATCCTTGGCTTTGGGGGCCCTGCTCTCACCAAAAGCCATCTCCATGAATGAAGGTGCATTGTAACCGTACAAGGCTCTGAACGGACTCATCCCAATGGACATATGATAGGTGGTATTATAACAATGCTCCCCCAAGTGCAACCACTTAATACATGCCCGTTGCTGCCCTGCAATGTAGTTGCGCAAGTACCCCTCAATCCATTTGTTCACAATCTCTGTCTGACCATCTGTCTGAGGGTGGTAACTCGTGCTCGGAGTCAACTCAGTACCTGTCAACCTAAACAGCTCCTTCCAGAATGCACTCATGAATCTACTATCCCTATCACTGACTATGTACTGAGGTATCCCATGCAGTCTAAAAATCTCCCTGAAAAATAACTCAGGCACCTGTGGAGCCTTGTACTCAGTAGGAATAGCAAAGATGTGAGCGTACTTCATCAATCGATCCACCACCACAAAGATACTATCTCCCCCATGCACCTTGGGTAGACCTATGATGAAGTCCATAGAAATGCTCTCCCATTTCTACTCTGGGATAGGCAATGGTTGTAGCAATCCGGTTGGATGTGTATGCTCTGACTTGTTCTGCTGACAAGTCACACACTCCCTGACGTGTCTCAATACATCATCCTTGAGGCCCTTCCATGAGAACCTCTCTCTGACCTGTCTATAAGTTTTGAAATAGCCCTGATGGCCTGCTAAGGGAGTGTCATGAGAAGCCTGCAATATATTCTCCTTCAGTCTAGATTCTGGCACCAAGTAGATCCTATCCTTGTAGTAAATCACATCATCCACTACTCTATACCTGTCATCCTGAATTAGCCCATCCATCAACTCACAAGAAAACTTATTCTTAGAGTACTCCACCAACAAGAGGGACTTCCAATCTGTGGAAATCTCTGGAAGTGAGCACACTGAAGGTCTCCTGGAAAGGGCGTCTGCCACAACATTCTTTTTTCCCTTCACATACTCTATATCAAAGTCATATGCCTGTATCCTACTGACCCACTTCTGTTGTCTCTCATTCAAATCCCTCGGCTCCAAGAAGTATCTGAGACTATTGTGATTAGTCCTCACCACAAACTTCCCTCCAACTAAATACTGTCTAAATTACGCCAAGGCATGCATAATGGCAAGCATCTCCTTATCATAGATGGAGTATAGTCTCTCTAGTCCCCTCAACTTACGGCTCTCAAAAGCTATGGGGTGTTTGTTTTGCATCAACACTGCTCCTATGCCCTCTCCTGAGGCATCACACTCCAAAACAAATGGCTGTGTGAAATGTAGAACCACCAATACTGGGAACTACTAATCACCTCCTTGAGCTTATCAAAAGCTCGTTGTACCTCCTCTGACCAATTGAATGCACCTTTCTTTGTCAAATCTGTCAAAGGTGCTCCCAACTGTGAAAATCCACTCACAAACCGCCTATAGTAACTGCACAATCCAAAGAAGCCTCGCAACTCTGTGAGTGTCCTAGGTGGTGGCCAGTCAAGTATCACCTGTATCTTCTCTTGATGGACCTGTACTCCGTCTGCACTGATCACATGCCCCAAATATAATATCTCTCTAAGGCCAAACTCGCATTTTGAAGCCTTAGTGTAGAGTGACTGCTCCTCCATGATACCCAAGATCTCGTCAAGATGCCTCAAATGCTCCTCCCAAGTCTTGTTGTATATGAAGTATGAACAAGTCATCAAAGAACACCAACAAAGATTTACGCAACTGTTTATTGAATATATGGTTCATGCAGGACTGAAATGTGGCAGGTGCATTTGTCAAACCAAATGGCATGACCAAGAACTCATAATGCCCATAGTGACAACGCAATGTTGTTTTGTGTATGTCCTGCTCTCTAACTCTTATCTAGTGGTACACTGAATGAAGGTCAATCTTCGAAAAATACACTGCCCCATGAAGTTCATCCAACAACTCATCTATCCTAGGTATGGGGTACCTGTTCTTAATGGTTTTCTTATTAAGAGCCCAGTAGTCAATGCATATTCGCATGGTTCCATCCTTCTTCTTCACCAAGACCACAGAAGAAGCGAATGGACTGGAGCTCGGTCTAATGTGTCCCATCTCAAGCAATTCTTTGATTGCTATCTCAATCTCATCCTTGAATTTCTTAGGATGACGATAGAGGGTAGTGATCATTGGCTTAGCCCCCTCCAACTCAATGGTATGCTCAAAACCACGATCGGGTGGTCTCCCTAGAGGTATCTCTCCAAAAACCCTATCATGTTTACCCAATAGCTCCTAAATGTCAACATGATATAGCTTCCCTGAATCTGAAGACTCCTTGGTGGTGATCAAACACTCTGCTACCCAAGCTATGTCATCATGTTAGAAAATGCCCTCCATGCGTCTAGTAGACACAACCTTGGTTGATCCATTAGCCATGCCTGTAAGCACTACTCATTGCCCCTCTGCTGTCCTGAACTTAAGTTTCATGGTCTGGAAGTTCTGAGAATATTTCCCTAGTGAGTGTAACCCCTGAACTCCAAGTATAGCATGTGTGTCACCCAAATCCACCACATAGAAGTCATCTGTGGCTGTGTAATTGCCCAAGGTAATAAGCAACTATGGGACCCTCCGGGTGCATCTCAATTTATAACCATGTGCCACCATCACATTAAATCCTTCAAAGTCCTCTACAGGTAATGTATGCTTCTCAACTAGGGCTGCATCAATAAAGTTGTGGGTGGCCCCACTATCAATCAACACTGCTATGTGATGTCCCTGTAAAACTCCTTTAACTCTAAAAGAGTTGAATCTAGGAGTGCCTGTTGAGGTAGTGATGGTACCATTCTTACCCTCTCCCTAAGGCTGCTCCTCATCTGAACTACTATCATCAATATCCTGATGTTGTACCCCAAATAAATTTTTTGGCATTCTGTGTAAATTGAGCTAAATCTTGTTAAAATGCCATGAAAGGTCTGTTTTAGGTCAAACCAATCATAGAATCTTGGTGGGTTTCTGTCTAAGAACACATGTACAAAATTCTGAAAAATTGAAAATTAGGGTTTTTTCCCCTATTTTCAGGGAAATCCCCCGAAAATAGGACCTTCCCAGAAATGATCGAAAATGATTTTGATAGGTTTAAAGGGCTTCACGATCACATTGGTCAAGTCAGAATCATCAAAAGACACGTTTTACTCTGGTGGGTCTATTTCTCTTTTTCAGGAACGAAGTTAGGAGCTCCACAGCCATTAATGGCAGATTGGCCAGTACCAGGCGCTGAAAGCTAAGCTTCAAAAGCTTCAACGATACAACCATGGCGGAAAAGGTCAAAAAAGATGCTGTTTGACGAAGGAGATTCCTGAAAACGAAAAAGGTCAAAATTTGACTAACTCTGGAGATGTTACGAAGGGGAGATTGCTCACATGTTGAAAAGGCGCCTTCTTCAAGCAGGGGCGCCCATGGTCTTTGAAGGTCAAACAAAGTCAGTAAGATCATCCGAAGCAGTCATTCTCAACGTTTGAGTGCTGGCTCGACAGTGAAACAAACATCCAGATCATCCGATGAATAGATCGCTAGCAACTGCTGACGAAGCAAAAAGAGGCAGTTGAGAAATTGACAGGAAACAACAGTTAACGTTGCAAGAAAAAGAGCCTTTTCAAAGCAAAGGCGCCCTTTCTTTTGGACTTCCAGATGCTGACCAATGACAAAAGGCCTCCTTTGATGACCTTCTCAGCTCAAGCAAATCTCGGAAACGCAACTGCAAGCATCAATACCTGACAGAGCAGTCAACGGATAATCTGGATCAAAGTAGGCAACTTGTCAGACGAAAATAATCAAGCTAAAAGGCAAAAGCGCCCTTTTCAAGGAGGGGCGCCCTTGGATAAAGGAACCCTAATTTGAGATCCAGATTTCCCGAAGACAGTCATTCTTAGCAGAACAGAGCTGAGTACCTGATGAAACGTCATGTGAAAACATCTGACTCTCCGATCAACGAGAAATCCAGTTCAAGGCACGAGAGGTCATTTCAAATAAGCTGAAGAACGAAGACTGAAAAATCACTAAGGCATTGGCAAAAGCGCCCTTTCTTGGGAAAGGCGCCCAGTCTTTTGGAGCCCTTAACTCAGCTTTTTATCATTCAGTCTCCCAGGCACTTCTTTCCAGTATGGATTCTGCTCCACAGTGAATGTGTCCGTGACGTCTCAGGATCGACAGACAACGCCAGATTCAGGATCAAACAGGGGGTTTTCAGGAGAGAAAATACAAAAAAAAACTTGCAAAAGATGAAAAGGGACGCCTAAAAAAGGTCAAAGGTCATTTGTTGACTAAAGTCAAAAGCTTCTTGAGTTAAAGTTGGCTAAAACGCTCCACGATTGGTGGAAATCACCTTTTTAACTCTAGATCAAACTCAAATCACCTTTTGAGCTTGTGTTAGGTCCCCAAATTTGTGGATCTGAAACTCAAACATATATATTCAAGGAGATGGCGTCCCCTTTTCATTATTTCATTGCAGGTTGAAAGACAAAAACAGCCACAAAGCTCTCAAAGGACGCCATTGAAGATCTGAAGGAGGTTTTCATCCGTTCTTCATTTTTATTTGCAGATCTGAAGCAGGAAAGGATTGCCATTTTGAGGATTGGATCAGAGATAGTTTTTTTTGAAGATCAGATAAAACTTCCAATCCACCTTCTGTCTTTTTCCTCTCTTCTTGTCTTAGGTTTTCTTGCATCTGACAGAAAAAGCAACAGGCTACATCAGATCTGATCAACTGGGTAGATTCAGCATCATTTTCCAGAGAAACCCATCTCGACAAATTTTCCAAAATCAGCAAACTTGCTGCCCCTATTTTTGGGGGTTTTTCCGAAAAAGTTTCAGAATCCAAATTCTGAGGAACTGGGTTTGTTCAGCATTGAAGCACGAACAAAACCCATGTGCCAGATTTTTTCCGGAAAAATACTTCTCGGCAGGGCGCTATTTTTAAGGGTTTCCGAAAATCATCTGAACTAGGTCAAGCTTACAGTCAATCTTCAAGTTTTTCAGGATGCAGTACTCCCAGGTGCAATACGAGACCAAGACGGTCTTACTCCATGATTACCTGAAAACAGTTGACACAAATCTACACCAAGTAAATCCAGTGGTCGATTTGGAGCAGTTAGAAGGCATGAATCAAATAACATTGCAGAATATCGAAGAATCCGGATTGCTGCAAGCCGCTTCAATTCCCATCACACTACAAAGCATAGAGCTCGTAATCGCTTGTATCAAGCATTACAACCCTACCACCAGAGAAATCAGAGCAGCAGATGGAAGGATTGTTTGCAGTTTAAAGCCTCAAGATATCGAAAGATGTTTTGATATTCCCTCACATCCTAACAGCAAAGTCATATCATTGACGGAATGTGAGAAAGCTTTTGAGACGGCCAAGGACAAATGTCAAAGGATAATGGCCGAAAAATGGCTAAAAGTGACAAAGGCAAGCTTGCCTAAGTTGTTGGGGCGAGGAGAATGTAAAGACGAGTACGCAGTGTTAATCACTCTACTCAACAGAGTCACTGGAGAAGAAGATGGTCGTCAGTTCCAGCCATGGATGTACTATGTCATCGCTAAAATCATTGGCAGGAGGGAATACTATGACTGGGCCACTTTGATCAGTGACACACTCCACCGACAAATCACTGGGTATCTGGAAGCTCATAGGTTCCACATGTGCTCCTACCTGGTATACTTGATAGCCTTCCAAGGCGATTTCAGGTTATTGAACAATGTGGGAACCTTAGGTGTGCAGAAGGTTCACGAGTTTTTCACACGCCTTGAGTTTACTCAAGCGGAAAGACACTTCAAGAAGACAAGTGATCACTTCACCATGCACATAGTTCGTGAGCTTAACCATGAGATGCACGTGCGTATTTCGCAGACAGCCAGAGAGGCAATGGCGGATTGGGCAGATTGGTTTATCCAATTTCCTACATTCTCCTACATACGCGTGTATGGCTACATTGGCCACCCCGCCATGCTACCAAGACACCCTTCAGATAGGGTAGTTTTCATGGAGTTCCTGAGACAGTTGTCCGAAGTTCATGTCCACTTGCGCTTGAAGAGGAAGACAGCTGTTAACTTTCCCGTTGGAATGGGACTATATAGATGTGAATCCGCGGCAGATGCAAAGATGATGGGTCAAGAAACAAGGAGGTTTAACCTCAAATATCTCATTGATAGAAGATCTTATGATCCCAGAGGACTCTATGCAGCACACCTTGAGCAACACTCGTCACATAAGTCTTCTATGGAAGATTATTGGGTGAATTGTAAAGACGAGTATGAAGTGCGAAGAAGGAATTACAGCAGATTCAGACTCCCACAGATTGCTGATTTCATGTCAGCAGACATTGAGGGCCTGTCAGATGATGAAGGGGAAGTCATTCTCCCCACATTCTTCGCAGATTCAGTTGACTCCCAACCGCTCCCGAGAGTGGATTGGTATGCCAAAGAGGATACATCTATAGAAGAAAGAACGAGTAGAGTGGTTAGAAATAGCCAACTCTATCTCGACAGCAAGAAATCAAGGAAGGTGATACCTCACAGAACAGAGCCGCCACAGGTTCAGTCTACACCACCTTCCACTTCAAGAAGGAAACCTAGACAAAAGCAATGGTGCAATCCTCCCCAAGGGATGAGGATGTCAAAACCTAGAACACAGAGGACACCAGTGGAGAAAGCCACACATAGTCCTGAAATAATCACGGGTATTGCTGCCCCAGAACAAAGAGTAGAGACTGCTACCCCTGATTCAGCCGAAGTTATCACGGAGGAACCAACAGCATTAGTTGTTGAAGAACCAGTGGCTGAACCAATGGCAGAAGCAACAACAGTAGAAGCAGCAGCAGAAACGGTGCCTGTTATGGAAACAGAGCCGCCCACATCACCAGTATCACAGCGAACACAGGTCCTCATCGACTTGGATTCGCCACCGAGAGACATTACTCCAGCACAGTCTCACACATCTAGCGTTCAAGGGCCTCACGTCCCTCCTAGTGAAGTTCGCCGAGATTCTATTTGGCTCGAAGGTTTCCTAGGAAGGAAGAGGGAAAAACCCTCATATGAGCTTGACTTTACCGAATTCGACCACGTCCCACAAGACACGTCGGCGAAGAAGTTAAAGAAGCAAGTTCACATAGAAAGGAATGCAGAATGTGAGATCATCATAGAGACTGCCGCTCCACCAGTAGAGAAAAGCATACACGAGGTTCAAGTAGAGGACTACACTTTGTCTCAACTTAACCTCGGGAAGACTACACGACAGGTGGAGGCGGACCTTCTCGGAATAGCTTCGGTGAGCGCACAAGAAAGAATGGCCAAGGATGGTAAAGAAAAGGCAGCCTTAAAAGCTGAAAATCAGAAACTGAGGTCTTACATCACCAGCTTGATACATGGCACACCCAACGTCTCAGCCTTACCAGCAGGACTACTAGATCTCCCCGCCGAACAAAATCATCGGCAATTGTTAACATTCGGCAAACACTTGAGAAATCAGGTGGAAGAGTTTGTTCTCAAGGGTAGATGCGTACTGGCAAACCTATACCAGTTACGGGATAGAGCACATGAACTTCGTGTGGAGATCCAGCAGTCGGAACAAAGGATTGCAGAAAAGAGGCTTGAAGACGAAAGTACAATTGCAGATTTGCAATTAGCATATCAATCAGTATACTCTGAGGAAAACAAGCAACATCTGTTTGCTTGGAAGGAACAATTGGCGTACAAGGTGAAAGCCTACGACGCTCATTCAGTAGAGATGATTGATTACAGAAGGGTGGTCGCCACTATTATCAACTTCGCAAGAATGTTGGTAATATCTTTCCCTTGCATGGAATATCAGCGTGAGGGAGGAGAATACGTCGAGTTGGTGACTGTACAGAACCAGTTCAGGGATGTCATCCGCAGCACCGTTCTTGACGATCCAGAGGGTTGTAAGCTGGCTAAGGTAGCAGCTTTATCAACCAAGTTAGAAGAGGCAGCATCTCAATGCATTGACTTCGGAAATCAGCTCACAACGGGTGAGGTCATGCTCCGACGCCACGTCATCATCCTACGGAGCATTAACTCCCCAGAAGCTGATGAGGTCAATCAATGGATTGAGACACTGTTGATTAATGGCGAGCTATAAATGCACCAGAAAAGGACGCCATACACACTCCAAGTGGCATTCATGAGACTTGAGTTGACTTGATGCTTCTTTCCAAGTCAACTCGAGATGCTATTAAATGTAGTTGGAGTTAACTTGATGCTTCTTTCCAAGTTTAACTCCACTTTCCTTAAATCATGCATTGTCAGATCCCACTAATTAAGGATGTCTAATTGACTTCCACGATTTGTGGATCTTAGATCTCCACTAAATGTGGATGTCTATTTTGGAGGGAGACTTTACATTTAAGTTCACCTTTAGTTTGCTTTCAGTCAACTGAAGTAGTTTCCAGTTGACTCTTTGTTGACTTTCAGTTAACTGAAGTAGCTTTCCAGTTAACTGCTTGTTTCCCCCTATTTAGGAATAAATCTTGCTAATTGATTGGCAAGAACTCATTGTTAACTCAAGGAGATTTTGGGGTTACCCACTCCTTTGAGTCCTATAAATAAGAGCCTTGGGCTCATTATTTGTTTAACCTTTACTTGCTATGCAAAATTGTTGCGCCATTGTTGCCAACACTTTGAAAGCGAATATTTGTTCACTCTTGGATGAGAGTTCGTTGGATGATTGTAATTGTGCATGATTTCGTGCCTTTGCTTTCCCAACTTTTGTAGTTCGTTGATAAAGCATTGAAGAGGAATATCAGAAGGCGCTTGCATTTTGATCATCTTGTTTGAGTTATGTCTACGTCCTGTGTTTAATAGCTCGTTGTCTCATTTCCCTCCTCGGATAGGAGTCCCTCCTCCTTGGATATTTGTTATTGACAGTTGTCGTTTGATGTTGTTTAATGTGTTGACTTCCAAGCTATACTTCGGATAGGAGTCCCTCCTCCTTAGCAAGCTCGTTGGCCAAGACATCGTGATTTTGTTGTTTCTAGTAAACTATTTCTTAAGCTCATACCTCGGATAGGAGTCCCTCCTCCTTGGCAGATCTCAGATCTAGTTTACCGTGCAGAGTGTTTGCTTGTACCAACCTTATCCCAGTGTATACCCGAGAGTTCAGAGCCTCGGTCATATCCTCTGGAGACGGCGAATTCAAGTGATCCAACCATTCCATTCCCGCTCCTTTACCCTCATGCTCTGTTCATCTTGAAGGTATTGGATAGATAAAAGCTAGTTAGTCGTAGTTAAGATCTGCAGAAACCAGAGAAAAGCTTAGCTACGGCGCATTGTGTTTGTGCACCCTTGTGTCCTGCCGCTGAAGCATAAAAAGATAGGAACCTAGTTAGACATTTCCCTTCCCTACGCATTGCTCCCAGCAGAGAGGGACTTCTCTTTAAATAACGAAGAAGTGTTGCAAAACATTTGAAATAGCTGAATGTTTACAATCAGCACTCCAGAGATGCTAATTTAAACGCCAACAAAGCCCAAGCTTGATAGATACTGATCAATCCTTTCGTACCATGCACGAGGAGCCTGCTTAAGACCATACAAAGCCTTCTTCAATTTGCAAACGTGTGACTCCTTCCCATGAATCTCAAATCCATCAGGTTGCTCTATGTAAACCTCTTCCTCACCATCTCATTGAGAAACGTTGTCTTCACATCCATCCGTGAATC
>VDFB02116949.1:0-36959 GCA_007258455.2 Sequoia sempervirens | reverse complement strand
TACTGCGATAGTCAGGAGTTTTTAGGATCTGCAAGTATACACAACAAAGTGATGACTTCAGTCAATAAGAAATTCATATAAGCAAATTTAAAATACCAATCAAACTATCAGCTACCCTTAGGTCTAAGCTTTTTGAAAAAGTTAACATTTAAGCAGGATCACTATTCACATATTTCAGAATAAGGCATAAATATAAGCTTGAATTGTTAACAACTAACTCCTTTTCCCGATTAGACAAAAGAGGAAACTAGGTCTTAAATCAAGCAAAAATAGATCTATCAAAAAAGAGTACTAAGAAGAATGTACCCAGACTGGTTTGGCATTTTCATAAATCCATACTGGTTTGGCATTTCCCACTTTATTTCCTTTTAATTACTTACTGTATTAAAATAAGTAATTAATCAAACTTGAACGTTGAGATTTTAAATTGTGTCGCCATATTGCAAACCTCCTCTGTGATCAAGCATCAAGCAAACACTACTTCATGATTCAAACATATTTAATCCACAAAAATGCGGAAAACCATCAACACATTGACCAAGACCAATTAACCTTGCGAGCTCGCTGACAAAGAATTTAGCATAACTTTAGATTGGCTTCGTATTTTTGGCCAAAAAATTGCCAAATCGTCCAAAACAACAATACGATGAAATGAGCAAAATCTGCCCAACTCTTCTGAAAATGCAGATTTAATTGTTTTTGTAATCCTGCAAGTGAAAAATAGAAGTACTAATATCTCCCAATCTGTGAGGCGCCACAACTCGAAAACTGGCCACATTGGTCAAAATAACCCTAGAAATATTCCTATCAAAGGAATTTGCACCAGCTTACACCGATTTTCAAATTTACTTGTTTTTGTGAATTTTGCCAATTTTCACCACCGCACCCGATTTTGGACTTGAACAAATGAACTGCTTTATTGAACTTGGTGAGACAAATTTGATCTTGGCACAAACATACTTAAATCACTTTGAAAACAATATGATTCAAACTGACATTGACAAGAGATCAAGATTCACAATTAAATTAGGAACGCGATTTTACACAATAAACACCAGAGGAAGACTTCATACATCACTTTGAAATAACTGATTTTTGAGCTAACACCATCAAAAACCAAGACAACACACTCCCACTAGATCCATCATGCCTAAGAGCCTTGTCATCATCTATATTGACTCTAGAAAGCTCTACAATAGATGCATCCAAGTTGGTACACTCAAGGGTTATATCCCAACACTTCGTTGCCCCTTCCTTGTAGTCATCTTGCTTATGTGATAGGAGACACAAGTTGGAATGGATATAAACCAAGTCTTCTGTTTTTTTTTGCAGCCAATCAGTTACACTTCACTGAGTGTATAAAGGAGTATGTACTCCAATTCCATTCAGCTGAAGAACTTGCAACTTGTTGAAATTGGAGAGAACCAACACAACTTAAAAATAAAAAAATGCAAAAGAAATTAAAGAATGGCAAGTACTTAAGTCTACAAATGTTAAAAAATAAAAAATAAATGATAGAATATTGATTGCAATAGGCTGGAGGAACAAGTAATCTTGCCAATGGAGGTACGACCATGTACAAGCATCTACATTGTATTGGTCTTGAAGAGCACAAATACTATGATATCGTCCTAAGATGAACATGCCAAACTCTTTCCTAACATTTTCCACCACTTCTGGATTTGAGAAGAGTCTTTTGAATGCCCACTTGTACCCATTAGCAACTTCACTATCTCTATATGGTGGAATTCTCCCTAGCACAGCAAGTACCTGTGAGCTATAGTATTTGGGAGATAATGCATATACAAGGAGATGCAAATGTGTGTTCATCTTGTTCCAACGGTGATGAATGATTTTTTCCACACTTCGAGGTAATTCACTTTTTGTGCTATTATGACCTTTATTTTTTCAATCATGGAGTCAATGCCATCATAGATTTCCCCCAAACATGGTTGATTTGTATCAGCAAACCTGATCATACTCATGATAGGCTCGGTGAAACTCAAGACATAGTCCACACGAGCCAGCCAATTGTCATTTAGGATCAATGAATTCACCTTTTGGGCCCTCTCTGAATTTGATTGCTTCCAAATACTCCATTAATGGCTAATGTCCATGGCGTCCAATGCCTCTTGCACCTTCACAAGTTGTCTCAAAACGATTGTGTGTGATGCAAATCAGGTCTCAACAACCTAATGTTGTGTAAAAAGTAACACATTAAAATATAAGTAAACATGGCATAAATTAAATTTAAAAATAAATTAAATAATTAAACTTAAAAAAAAAATTAAATTTGATTTTAACAATTCCAAATTCGAGAAAGTCTTAAAAGTGCCTTGTGACATATGATGGTTTGTCACAGACATTTGGGTCTCCTCGCCCTCAGTGTATATAGCTTTCACCCACTCTATTTGAGTGCCAATTGCTTGCATCACCAACTTAAGGGAATGTATGGTACATGGTGTCCAAAAAATGTGCATATCTTTCCTCAACTAAAGCACCTGTAGCCCTGCAGATTTTTGCATTGTCCGTAATGACTTAAACAACATTTTCAAGACTCACCATCTCTATGGACTCGAGGAAGATTTTAGAAATGAATTTTGCATCCTTGATTTTCCCATCACAATCAACCACCTTCAAAAACATTGCCCCTTTAGGGGACACTACAATAATAATTATTAAAGGTCGGATTTTGCAATCTTTTCATCCATCTAAAATAATACTCTTGTTTCAATCCAAGAATCCCTAATTGGTTTGATTGTTGTCTCTACAAAAACAGAAACTTTTTCCAATAAGGTGGTGCACACCTTTTCATACCCAAGAACTATGAAACCAGAAGATGCACTATTGATTGTCGTCATCATTTCCTGCCAATATGGTGATCTCCCCAAGTTGAAAGGAAGACCAATGGCATAAATGCAACATGCAATTTTTTTCCTCTGCAATGTCTCTTGTTTCATTTTGAAATGCTTTAACCAATGGACCTCTTTTGAGAGGAGGAAAGGGATCTTCTTCTTCGATAGAGGGTGTCTCCAAGAAAGGATGTTGGGAGGTCAGTACTGAATTTGTGGGTGTCTTTATTGATGTTTTCCTTGCTAAAGGATGAAATTTTAGTTTTGCTCTCTCACTCCCAGCATTAACTTTTTGTTCTTTAATGAATGCCATAATTTTTTTTCTTTTGGCAACCCCTTCTTATTTTGCCCTTCACACATTCTAATGCCACGTACACTTATAGCACAAAAGTGAACTTTCACTCGACTATATGAGCTCTTAAATTAGACTCGACACTCACTACAATCCCAAACAAATGCCCCACCTCTTGGAAGTTGACTAACCATTGTAACATTTTCCATAAAGGAGATGTTTGATCATATTTAAATTGTTTGTTTATTTCAATACCCATTGAACTTGAACTAATGGCCATTCCAAATAGATTGCAATTTTGAATTGGTTGTTATAAGAAATTATAAAAAATTAAATTAAGACAAAAATGCAACCCTACAATATGTATAAACGAATGAAAGTTCAAAACAAACACCAAAAAACATTATAAAAAAATTAAAAAACTTGCTTTTATTTCCAAAAAAACTTGAAAAACTTCATCAAAAACTTGAATTTTTTTGTTAAAAAACTAAAAGAATCAATTAAAATGCTTAACCTTAGATGACTAGATCTCTTTTGTGCAAATTATCTTCACCCCTTTGGCACTTTGTGATCAATCTCCTTCGAAAAAATCAGCTACCTTCCAAAATGCAAAAATGGCTTAGCAATGGTGTGTTTGGAAGAAATGAAGTTGCATTCACAATGATAAGGGCAAAATTTAGGTATATGATTCTTTTTAGGGTCTTTTGTTTTAGTTTTGCATTAAAAAAAATGTTTTTTCATCAAAACTTGCACTTGTGACACGTTGGCGCTTGCAAGAGCACTTGGAAGCGTCCAAAGAGTGCCCAGACCACCCTAGGTTCCCTATGGGTCTGCATTTCGCGTACCCGCAAGGAACCTAGCAAGGCTAGGGTGCTCCCATTGTCGCTCCCACTCCCAAAGCGTTTTGGAGTGGGAACGGGCCCAAGTATTGAAGAACACAATAACTTAGTATACAACGGCATGGATAGAGCAAAGATGGCTATTAGATCCATTTATGTTAGGGTTGAAGATAAGTATCGTCCTATATGTGATTGGTGACATCATTAATTGACGATGGCACCTTCAATTTCACAAGTCCTTAACATTTAGCTACCTATTTCTCAAATCCAGCATTCCAATTTTGCCTAGATCTCAAGGCCAATGAAGAAGTTCTAACTAGGCTATACACAATCATAGAACAGATGGAACCTATACCTCAACTTCAACTAAAGATAATCTCTGAGATTGAAATCTGTAGGTTTGCAAAAGGGGACCTCTTTGCACAAAACATATGTAAGGCAACTTGAATGACATTGCAACCAAGTAAGTCTATTAAGGGAATAATTTACAATTTAAAATTAAATTTCCCTTTTTTTACATTAATGTTGAAACTCAAAGTTGAACAATGAGATTGAGTTTTATATTCTCATTTCAGATGCATGATGGGAAAGGTTTGGTGCTAAGGTATCAAATCTTCAAAGGATTGCAATTTGTGTCTTGAGCCAACCATGCAATTCTTTAGAATACAAACACATTTGGTGTATGTTTGACCATTTACACTCAAAGAAGAGCAACAAGTTGTTGGTGCAAAGGTTGAATAATCTTGTTTATGTTCATAACAACCTTTGTCTCCATCACAAAAACTTGGACACAAACTTATTTGCCATCACTCCAAAGGAGGTTGATCCACAATCAAATTGGATCATCAAGGTTGAGGAACCCATCTCCAATGAGGAGGACCTTACAATTGATCAAGTAGGCTTAGAGGTAGAGGTATTAGCCCTAGTAGAGGAGGATAAAGCATGAATGAACCCCTTGGATGTTGGTGTAACTAATACATAAGCAAATATCGTAGTCGCATCATCATTGAGGACCTTTCTAAGCAAACCGCAAACGACTTGTCGTACAACTATGGATGTTAGGACGAATTGTGCGAGGCCCTCTGAGCCATAGACGTATTTTTAGTTTTGATATTTGTTTTAATGCCATAGATTTCATAATCCAAGAGTTTTGTATACACTTGACATATATATATATATATATAAAATGTTGTTTCATTCAACTAAATCCACTTTTATACTCATGTGATCAATGTATACTTGTGTATGTAATCACAATAGCTTCTATTTGATTAGTTTATTGTGTCTTTAGATTTTATTTATTGAAGGATGCATGATATAAGTTTTAAATCCTTATAAACCTCTATATTTCATGTTTTTTTCAATTTGTCAATTCTTGGCTAAGTCTAAGTGTTGAGTCCAAGTCCAGGTCAAAAATCAGCTTGCTGAATTTGAGTCAAGTTCAAGTCTTGTAACTATGCTTGACACTTTTGTGCAACTAATTTTTTATCAATTATCAATTCACTTGATAGACACATAAACTCATGACACACACACATGAACTAATCAATCAAACTCAATCATAAAGCAGATATGTCACCTTGAAATTGTCACTTGTGAAAGCTCCAAGGTAAGGTCATCCTTGACTAGGTCATCAATTTATTTGGAGTAGCTATAACTCAATCTTTAAGTGAATGACTATAACTCAAATTATTTTGAATAACTATAAAAGAGAGTGCATGTGAGTGGGCACCATTAATAGCGCATTAAGGGTGCTAATATTAGGGATGATATGACATCACCCAAATGGCATCACAATTTTATCGGGTGGCCTATTACAAGCATATAACTCGTAAATAATCCTGAAGTACAATGTGTGTTAATAAATGTATTTTGATTAAAAAAAAACGATTCAAGAATAGTGCTATCGATTTTGAAAGAAACCATAGACAAGTAACAATTCTAAGAAGCAACAAACAAGAAATGGAATCCCCCTCTTGGAAATTATGTCAAATTGAATTTTGATGGAACCTCTAGGGGTAATCCAAGGATGGTTGGAGGGAGCTTTGCACTCAAAGATTCTAAAGGGAGCTTTGAGTATGGCGTTATTTATTTTTAGGGATTAAAACTAATAATAAAGCTTACTAGGGATTAAAACTAATAATAAAGCTTAGTGGGAAGCTCTAGTTATAGGGAAGTTAACAACATCAAAAATATAAAAAATTTGGTTGTAGAAGAGGATTCCATTATAGTTATAAACACCCTTCAAAAAGCTCAAAGTCCCAATTGGAAACTCAATTGCTATGTGGATAATGTATTTAGTATTGGTGAATCATTTGAAAACTTTTTTCAGCACTATAGGAAATCTTTGAACTTACCAATGGATAATTTGGAGAATGTTGGAGTGGACCAAGAGCCAATTATTGCTATCTATAGTCATATCACTAACACTTGGGTGAAATTAGAGATTTTTAAGCTTTCAACCTCTTTGATTTAAAGGATTCAATTTGGAGAACTCCTATGTTGGAAAGGCTTATATAGGTTGTTTTAATCCATTGCTCTAGCAATAATTTCATCCTTTTCTTAGCAAAGGTGCTACATGTACAAGCAAGGAAATTTAAATTGATTATGAAGTATATTTTACATGCGAGATGTCTTTACGGTTCTAAAGTAGAGCATTATGGCAAGTAGGATGAAGAGCTTACAAATTTCCTTCTCATGTGTGGCATTCACTAGTCAATTAAAGTTGTGTTTTATGGGATCGGTCTTGTTTGTTTTAAGTTGAGATAGATCTCTATCATGATACACTAGAGGCCATGGCTTTTGATGCACAATCTTTTGGTATTGTGTTGGATTTTGGGATGTTGCTCTTCTTTGTTCTTCACGAGATGGCTTAGAAGAAGGTGGTCCGTGTGTGAAATCCTTAGCGAAGAGGAGTGGTGACAGGTAAGTGTCTAGTTGCTACTTGTCTATCAAAGTGGTGCTAGGCCCTATAGGTTTGGCTATGGGAGGAACACTAAGTTACAAGCAATGATCCACAAAGATTTCATCTCAAGGCTAGTGGAGGAAGTGACTCTTAAGGATGTTTCTCCCAAATGATTTTAATGATATGGTGTTGCCTATGGAGGAGTATGTAGATTCTAAGAGGAAGGAAAAAATGAAAGGTAGAGAACTATATGTTGCATGTCGAGGTAGGGTTTGTGGAGGAAGGAAAAGAGAAAATGTTGGTGGATTTGTTTGTTAGATAGGAATTACATCTCCTTAAGGCTTCTATAATGATGTTAGCAAATTTCTACAACGTTTAATGGTATTGCATACCAAGGGAAGGTTATAATACACCATCGCAATGTTTTCGGCAAATATCATCCACAGAGCATAGCAACAAAAGGAAATTATGCACGGGATACAATTCCCAAAGCTGGATGTGCTAGAGAGAAAGGTGTAAGAGGAGGCTTGAGAACATCAAAACTGGGTGCAAGCAAAGAAGGTGATAGAGGAGGAAGAGATAGGCACCTCTAGGATGAGTGGGTGTTCATCTTGACTTGGAGAGCAATTTTGCTTGTTTTTGCCTATTTAGTACTAATGGAGGATAGCATATTAGTTTAGTTGGTTTTCACACTCGATATGTTGTTGGATCTTGATGGTGGCTTGGTTGGCTTTGGCCCTATTCTCAGGGTGGCAAGTCATTTTGTTTGCTCTCTATTTTAATGTTATTCATATTATGCAAGTTGGCTCAAATTAGGATTTTAGCCATATGCATATGTACTAAAAAACTATTTCACAAGCGAGAGGCTCAATAGAAACACTCGACCATAATATATACAAAAATTGTATTTTGATTTAAATTCATCGATGTTAGCACATAACCAGAAATATAAGAAAATAAGAAATCAACACTCCCCCCTTGTGAGAAACAATTCTCCTTTAAAGGAATTAGATCTCTTAGCAACTCAATCTTCCCTTTTGGTAGTGGCTTAGTAAGCAAGCAATTTTTTTGCCACTTTAAATGAAATATATAAGAACCAACATTTGCTTTTATACCTTGTCTCATAAGAAGAGATATCAAAAATCAATAAATGAAAAATAATTGTATGTGCAAGCATCTCACCATTCAATTCAAACACTAATTTATAAAACCCAACAACTTCACATCTAGTGAAATGTATTGCAATGTACTCTACTTTTGCAAAATGAAGAGAAATACATGTTTCTAGATAGAACATGAAATCACCCTTGTACTAAAAAAGGTACCTAGGCTTTTGAGTCTCAACACCTTGCCAATCTAAATCTACATAATCATGCACAAAAATTCATCTCAATGTAGTATACTATGATGAAGAGTTCCCTTGAAATAGGGAGCACATGCTTTGTGGCCCTCCAATGGAGCTGCCTCAACTCCACGATGAATTGACTAAATGTGTTAAGTGCATAGCAAATGTGAGGCTGAATACTAACAGATGCATAAGTGAACCTGGAATAGAAAAGTATCCATCAACGGTATACGACTTTGTACACTCCAAAACAAACTGGAAGAGAAAAGTTATGGAGATGACAAGGTGTATGGTGCATAGTTGAAATGTGCCATATAAGAACTGGGCAAAAGCTATGAATACAGAAGTCTACATCTTTAATAGAAGTTCATGTAAAGCCTTGCAAAATGTCACTCCCAAGGAAGCATGGTCAAATAGAAAACCTTTTGTAAGTGATTTTTGAGTTTTTGGTTGTATTGCTTTTGCACATATCCCTAAGGAAAAGACTAGTGATTTAGAAGCAAAAAGCAAACCATATATGTTTGTTGGATATAGCGTACAATCCAAAGCATACATAATACTAGATGTCTCTACACATAAAATTGTGGTTAATAGAGATGTTATTGTAGATGAGAAAATACCCTTCTTTTCAATTAATGATAATTCTACGGATAGTAGTGAATGGGTAATTAATCCTGATTTTGAAACAAGTTCTAATGTTGAAATCAAACAAGAAACATTAGAAAAATCACATTCCAAGGTGGGATCAGTTGGAGAAAAGAGTGATACTCCATGTCCACAATACAATCAAGAGGACCAACAAAAGAGACCAAAATGGCACTATTCCACGATGAAGGGAGTTTAGGAGGTTGAATTGCCAAAGGTGATGGAAGATCGATCTACATGTTCAAGAAAACATCTTGTCCAAGGTGTTGAGCTGGTAAGTTTTTCTCGAACTTCTACCATTTCATAGATATTTGAGTTATGTACATTTGTAGAGACCAAAGCGAAGTTTGAATGGGAAGCTGCCATTAAGGTGGAATATGATGCCTTGATATAAAATAGGACTTGGGTGTTGTCAACTGTAATGTCCCCAATTTTGTGAGCATCAGAGTTCAGTGGATTTAGCCTATTCCTGGCCCTTGTAGGCTAATATGTCTAGTTAGAGGGTCTCTTTTGGCGGTGATCAAAGGAATCTCTCCTTCAGCGTCTCGTGCGGGTTCAAGCTTAGCCTTCAATTGATTCAGTTTTATATACTTACTATTTATAGTAAGTCAGCTGACAAGCAATTCTATTTATAGCAGGGCACTTGAAGTTCACATGTTGGCAGTGTCAATTCCCAAATTCAGTTGAGTTGGTGAAATAAGGAGTTTTGCCTAAGTTATAACGTTTAATTATTATTAAAGGTGACTTTAAATATAATTAATATTTTAATATTATATTATAACATTATATTTGCACTTTATGACTTGAGGGTCCATTCATCATTAAAAAGGGGGCCATTTTAAATAATTACTTGGGCGCCAATATCAAGGACATATTTTAATATTTCAAGGTGCAAACCTTATATTATTTTAAAATGTTTTAAAAGGAAAAATGGAGGGAATCGGCCTATTATCTTTTATCCCACATTGGTGAGAAAAGTGTGAGCTCCTCCAGGAAAAGTATGAATCTTAATGGGCTCATTTGGGATATTGAGAATTGATTATTGGATTGATTTTGTTTGATAATTTCTCATTGGCGCATTTGGGGAAGGGAGCCCAAGGGTTTCTGCCAGCGTATCGGCTTTGGAGAACGAAAACTCTCCATTGTATTAGCATTCTCGTGTTCTGAAATATCAGCTGAAGGTGCTCACTGGCTTCATCAGAAGTCAAGTTTGGCTTGTCTTGAAATATGTTTGTTGCTTACAAGATCGCCTTCTCAATGATGGACTACAGAAGTACATTCTGGAGCTCGTTATGAAAATTTAGTCACAAAGGAGCAATATTTAAGTCTGAAACAAAGTCACCTATGCACAAGATTGCTTTGTTGATGGGCAAAGGCAGTATTTAAGCATGTACTCAACTAAGTGCACAATTTAATTATAGAATTGTAATGCATTTGATATATAAGGAGTACAATTCTGAATGAAACCAAATATATGGACTTCCTGTAGACCGCATAAAAAACTGAGTAACTACCTATCCAATATTTTTCAGTCAAGTTGCATATCTGGGTCAGCATTGAATACTGCAATGGCATTGTAATCAGACTGTAGTTCCTTAAAGATCAAAGATCAATAATAAGGTATTGAAGGCTGTATTCAAAATGTTAGTAGAAATGCCACCTTGCTGTAACTTAACATATACACTCAATTTCATTCATCTATTGCATTGAGAAGTTATAAAAATATCTGCACTACAGTTTAGTTGCATTTGAAGGGCATTGGCATTATAGTTAGGCCAGTATTTTCATGTACAGGTCAGATTATAATTTATGAGTCTGAGAATTTTGAATATAGGAAATATTTTGAATTTCTGAGTATTGGGAGAGTTTGAACAGAAAGTGAGTGCATTAAGCCTGATTACCTTTTGAAAGTTGCAAGAAAATTGTTTGATGAAATTCCTGAAGCATTAAACAGCAGATTGAGTCCAAATCAGCTACATATAGCAGGTGTAGAAAAGGTTACATCAATGGCTGCCTATAGCAGTATAGAATTAAGGATGGAAGATTGTTACCTACCTTTATTCCTGCTCCACCACAGAAGGAAAAGTCTATGCAGGAACTCCTGGCAAAGCTCACACAAGCTGTTCAGGACTATGACAGGAGTGTGACAAGGCTTCTACAACATCCAAAAATTTTAGATTATTTGCTTACAAAGAAAAAGAAAGCAAATACTAATGCAAATAATCTTATCAATACAGAGGAAAAGGAAAAGAGGGTCAAACTTGAAGAGGATGTTGGTACTTTCAGCCCTCAAGAGGTTGTTGTCAGTCATAATAACAATTCTGATTTTGATAACAACAATCCTTTGCTTGAGCTTAATGATGATTTAGAAGTCATGATAAGTACAGGAAATGTTATGGGAGAACCTTTGAATGTTGGCATGCATGATATAGGTGTCAAACATGAAGATAGCATGGAAAATTTGATCCATAACCATTCTGATTTTCATGACAACAGTAAGGAAACTTTGCATCAGCATGAGACGATAGCGATTTCACTAGTGGATGATGTTTCTACAGAGTTGCCACATGTTGGTACTCAAGATTTGGGTACAGATGATGCAATTTATGTTGAAGATTCATGCCACAGTGAGTTTGATATTTCATATCAGACCTTAGAAAACAAAACAGAAAATTCATCTATTGGCAGTGAATCCCAGGATCGTGCTTTGGATGGACATGCAGTGACTAGAAGTGTGTGAGATATTGTCATAACAAGTTCTACCTTGCCAGTCGAGCCATCTTATGAGGCACATAGCAGCAGTACCTTTGATGATATTGTGTGCGAAGTTGATAGCACACATGATTCTGCTTATCAGTTTGTTGAGCCAATTCAGGAGTACAAGTCAATTTATTGTTCTAGGGATTCTGAGATGGATGATTTAGATCAGCATGGAGTGATTGTGCAGTTTGTGAATAATCCATTATTCGAGTTTGATGGTGGACTGATCTATGATAACCCACTCTTCAAGTTGGAAGCCGATCACACACCTGGTACTAGTTCAAGGTTGAGCAATAATTGCAGGGTTTGGGATCTTTCTAGTGCATCGAGATTCCAAACAGAGCTCACAAAGGAGTTTAATAGGGTGTACATGGTGAGGAGTGCTTACATTTTTTCCTTTGATCCACTCGTACATGATTCGTATTCGATGCACAATTCTTGTGCACAGGGTGATTCTCTTGGTGCAGTCGAGAGGAGTAACTCATTACTGTGTGCAGAGTTACCATGTTTAGAAGATGGGACTAGAGGCTGCAAGTACCTGACTCAGTTGTTTGCAGGGGATTACTTGCAGGGACAATAGTCAGTTATCCACAATGCTGAAATGTATCCGACAGGGTTTGCTACTTCTATGTCACAGGGATTTCATTCGGATACATTGTTACAAACTGACTATGGTGTCAGTTGGCATGATGGTTCATTAGTTATCACATCCATGGGTGCTTTAGTAGAGATAAAGAGAGATTTGGTATAGCGTATACTTCTAGATGTTCTTATCAACGCATGATCGTATGGATGTGAGTTTAGATTGGATTGGGACCCGTGGTGACAAAGTACGCAGTACTGATGGGTCCCGTTACTTCACCACTCACAAAATGGTGAAGCTTGGGGCAGTAGAGAGCGCCAGGGAAGTCGGAGGATGCCCACACCCATTGCACCTCATTCTAGGTTTGGGATCCGTGGATAGCTATGCAATTGTGTTTTTGTTGATGCTACAGAGAGAGTTAGAGATGTGTGGGACACTTCACGCTTCTTCTTGGGCCTCCGAGAGTTGGGTTTCTTGTAAGTAGAGATGCTTGAGGACAAGCAATTTCAAGGAGGGCGGATCTGAATGTCCCCACTTTGCAGCATCGAGTTCAATGGATTTAGCCTATTCCCGCCCTCGTAGGCTAATATGTCTGGTTAGAGGGTCTCTTTGGCGGTGATCGAGGAATCTCTCCTTCAGCGCCTCGTGTGGGTTCAAGCTTAGCCTTCAGCTGACTTCAGTTTTATATACTTACTATTTATAGTAAGTCACCGGCAAACAATTCTATTTATAGCAGTGGGCACCTGAAGTTCACATGTTGGCTATTCGATTCCCAAATTCATTGAGTTGGTGAAATAAGGAGTTTTGCCTAAGTTATAACGTTTAATTATTATTAAAGGTGACTTTAAATATAATTAATATTTTAATATTATATTATAACATTATATTTGCACTTTATGACTTGAGGGTCCATTCATCATTAAAAAGGGGGCCATTTTAAATAATTACTTGGGCGCCAATATCAAGGACATATTTTAATATTTCAAGGTGCAAACCTTATATTATTTTAAAATGTTTTAAAAGGAAAAATGGAGGGAATCGGCTTATTATCTTTTATCCCACATTGGTGAGAAAAGTGTGTGAGCTCCTCCAGGAAAAGTATAAAAGAATCTTAATGGGCTCATTTGGGATATTGAGAATTGATTAGTTGATATTTGTTTGATAATTTCTCATTGGCGTTTGGGGAAGGGAGCCCAAGGGTTTCTGCCAGCGTATCGGCTTTGGAGAACGAAAACTCTCCATTGTATCAGCATTCTGAGGTTGTGGAATATCAGCTGAAGGTGCTCACTATTGGCTTCATCCAGAAGTCAAGTCTATGCTTCATTAGATTTATTGCTTTAGATCTACAAGAGATTGTATTTCCAGGTATGCACATATTTGTAAAAGCTTTGAAAGAAAATCAATAAATTAATTGCATTGCTATAGTAGGGTTTATGTTTACATTTCTTGTATTTGATTTCTTGACTGGCAATCTATGAGAAATACGAAAAAATTACAAACCCTTATCATTTAGCATAAAAACAGAAGTAGAGACAGGCAGGTCTCTTACATCAACATTGCCCCTAGGAAAGAATTTTGTTGTATGCAAATGGATTTAAAAAGTAAAGTGTAAATCAGATGGATCTTTAGACAAGTATAAAGCTTGTCTTGTTGCTAAAGCATATGCACAAGAAGAGGTAGACTATGAAGAGACATTTTCCTATACTGTAAAAATAGTAACCTTTCGGTTGTTATCTCTATTGCTACTCAATTTGGATGGAAGGTATATCAAATGGATGTCAAAAGTGCCTTCTTGAATGGAGAATTGGAGGAAGAGGTCGGAATGACTCAAACACTGGGGTTCCAAGTACCACGCAAGAACATTTGGTTTGCAGGTTGGTAAAGTCCTTGTCTGCACTTAAGCAGGCTCCTTGACCCTAGCATTTTAAAATTGATCAATATCTTAGAGATTTTGGTTTTAGAAAAAGATATTCTCAACCCACTCTCTATGTCAAAATCAATGGTGGTGACATAGTGATCCTAATTGTCTATGTTGATGATCTGGTCATCATTGAAAGCAGTGCTATTTTAATTGAACATGTGAAACATGTATATGTTCTATTTTTTAAATGACACTAGGCCTGCTTCAATATTGTTTAGGTGTAGAATTTTGGCGAATTGATCACAAAACTTTTGTATCACAAACGAAGTAAGCCAAACCTCTTTTAGAAAAATTTGAATGATTGAACGCAATCCTACATCTACACCTATGAAAGTTGGGATCAAACTCTCAACCAACATTTGATTCATCAATGATCAATGAAACAATGTATCGATAATTAGTCACTAGTTTGATTTATTTCACTACCACAAGACCGGATCTATGTTTTGCAGTTAGTTGTCTTTCTCATTTGATGTCTAAAACCTCAAGAGGAACATCAACAAGCTGCAAAACAAGTCCTTCGATATGTCGAAGGGTCCCTTGACTTTGGCATTCTGAGCAATTTGTTGACTTCATGATAACAAGATATATTGTTTTTGATTGGGCTGGATTAAGTGATACAAGAAAGTCTACAACAAGTTATATTTTCACTCTTAGGTCAGGAGTAGTTTCTGTAATGTCCCCAACTCAAATCAAATGATTAGCAGCAAATTGGTTGTCCTTTCCTTGGTTTACCCAAGAGGAAGAGAATGTAGAGCATCATTGGGTAAGAAATGAAGTCCTTGGCTTGTTCTTAATTCTAATTTTAAGTTGAGTGCGCGTCTTTTGATGCAACTTAAGTGAACTTAAGTTATTATAAGGAACTTAAGTTATTTTTATGTTGGGCATGTCTTTTTAGGCAACTTAAAGTGATGCCTAGCCAAGGAGCTTAAGTTGTCCCCTTTTTATGAATTAACATCTTTTTAACATGTGCTAATTAGCCTAAAGGGGGCGTCTAGCTTCTAGGAGAAGATAAGATCATATTTTTAGGGTTTTCATGTGAGCCTTTGGATTAAAGATGTTAAGATGAAGGGTGGAGATTAAATCATATGGTTATGAGTTGCTATATAACACCCTAAAGGGCTCATTTGGAGGCATTGTGTGATAAAGTTTCTTGCTTATTTCTGTTGCAACTTGGCTTGAGGATTGAAACCCTTAAGTATCCCTGGTTTCAGTGAGACATACAAGCTCTCCCTAGTCAGAAGAGTGTGTTTCGGTGGAAGAACTTCGGTTTGTGAAACCCTATCACATTGTTTATTGAAGGCTGCAAGGTTTTATCAGGTTTGGAGGCCAAAATTACAGTGTTATCAGTGTTGGTTACTCAGATTTGAAGGTGTTCACTACTGCAAATCATTCATTTCTGGTTTTTCTGAGGATAGCGGTTGAAGGGCAACAATTTCAGACTTAAAGATAGTCATTTTGAGTGCCCAGCATCACTTTTGGAGGGACGCCTAGGGTTAGAAAATATTCTGACCTAAATCTGGAACATTTTTAGTATGAAATTTGCAAATTTACTTATGGAAATGTTTGATATTTAATTCTGAAATTTTTGGGCAGTTATAAGGGTTTAAAATGCCATTTTCTATTAAATCTTATCAGAATTTTTGTGTTTGTTTGGAGCTACTTTAATACAAATAAAATTCAAATTTATGCCCTAGTTTGTGAAGAAATTTGTAATTAGTTTTGTGCCCTAGTTTTCAGAAAAATTAGTTTCTTTTTAGTATCCTATTTGGGGATATTACAGTGGTATCAAAGCTGCAAGACTTGGCAACCTGTTTGTGTTGATTGCATGTGCGGAAAGGGTGGTCATAACCTAGAAAAACAAAAGGAAATAATGGTAGGCAGCGATCAACAACCATCATCAAGAAAACATATGTTCGCAGAAATGATAAGACAGCTACAAAATACCAATCTTTATTTGAGTCAAATGGCTCACAACACAGCAAATGGAAGAAATTTGGTGCATACAAAGAGAGAAGATAGTAGCAAAGCTACAGAAAATAAGGAACATGCTACCAGCAAATCCACGGGTTCATCACAATCCAGACTGTTGATGCCCGCATTTATACAAGAGGATGAGCTTACGCAAGAGAAACCTATGGAGGACAATGAGGATGATAGAATTTTGGCTAATTATCAAGCTTTGGGGACAGATTTTCAATCAGCCATCTCATTTAGAGATTACTTGGAGATCACTCAAATAAAGATTGGTATTTTGTAGCTGTCTTATCATTTCTAAATGAGATGGCTCATAACACAACAAATGGAAGAAATTTGGTGCATACAAAGAGAGAAGATAGTAGCAGGGCTACAGAAAATAAGGAACATGCTACCAGCAAATCCACAGGTTCATCACAATCCAGACTGTTCATGCCCACATTTATACAAGAGGATGAGCTTACACAAGAGAAACCTATGGAGGACAATGAGGATGATAGAATTTTGGCTAAGTATCAAGCTTTGGGGGCAGATTTTCAATCAGCCATCTCATTTAGAGATTACTTGGAGGTCACCAAACACACCAAGCCAAAGCAAAAACAGTGGAATCAAGGGAAACAAAATTATGGGTTGCAGGAAAGGTTAGAACATCTTGAAACACTAAAACCTCATTTTGCAAAGAAAAAAGAAAAGGAGGAAGGAAAGAAAGAAGAATTTCTCCTTCATGATTTGCAACCTACAAGTGAACCTAGGAAGAGAAAAAAAATCAATTGAAGAGAGAACACTGCATGTGGAGGGGCCATAAAGAAGAATCACTCCATGCCTTTACAAGTGAAGAGCACATGACACTTCAAGATGACTACAAGATTGAAGAAGAGTCACCTATAAGGAGGCCTTGGTGGTAGTGAAATCATACTACCTACACTTACTTGTGGATGGAGATCATCTCTTCACGCTTGGTGAGATATACTTTGATGCTTTGAGAAGAAAAGAAGATGAGGTGGATAAGCTTTGTGAGGAGTTGAGCATAGTACACTCTTCATCATACATAGCAGAATTTCAAACTTCTATGTCAGCCACATCCGATGAAAAACAATGCAACATGAAGATGGCAAAAAGTGGAGACATGGAGGAAGGATTTGGAAGGTCCTATGATGAAGTCATGAAGGTAGAAGAGACACATACACATGAAGATTCAACTTGCAGCCATGGGACAGAGTTTGTGACACATGGTACACTTGATTTTCACTTGGAGACATCTCATGGACCAACACTTGTTGATATCCATCCACTTATGGGAAGAGAGATGATTGAGATTGAGGAAGACATCACACTTAGGCATGAGGTAAGGACTGATTTTCGGATGTATGACAGCAGTCCCTTATCTTCATATCATCATGATATAACAACCAAGAGGATCAGTCTTGAGGTTTGTGATTTCACTTGGGAGACTCATGTTAGATTGGTACTTGATGCAACAAGGAGGAAAAAGATGTTTGAGGTGAATGAAGACACTATGGAAAGGTATGACAATTGTTCTGATTTTCTGATTTGGAACAGCAGTCTTTGGTTTTTGCATAATCTTGAGTTGGTAGCTCCTACTCATGAGGAGGATGGTAAGAAGTCTTCTTCTATTGTTGGCATTCAATTGGGAGACAAACATGAGGTCTTATTTGCGTGTCCAAGACCCAAGAAGACCAAGTTAGTACAACTTGACATGGCAGAGGCAAAGAAGATTCAAAGCATGTGGCATGTAAGGAATAAGCCATGCATGGTGGCTAAGCAAGTGGGGCAATCAGGTTTGAGGTATGATTCAGAACTCCTTGAGTGTTTACATAGCTTGCTTCATGAGGTTTTGGTGTCTCCTCTTTCGGAGAGCCATTTGAAGGCTCACATCATAGACTTGGATGTGCATGATATTTATGGAGCCACCATTGACAAGTATGATGCAAATGTTGATTTCATGATTATAAACAGTGATACAATTTCTTCACATGATTTTGGTAATCATATGGTGATTGAAATGCTTCAAGGGGATAACGTTGGTAAGAGGCTTCATTTTGTTGATCTCCATTCTTTCATGGCTAAGCATGAAATAGGGATGATAGATCCAAGGTACACAAGAGGTTTGGCATTGCATAATGGTTTTATTATTCCTTGCTCAATGAGATCATCATTACCGGAAGGACACATGGAATATAATGTTTTGATTTCAGCTAAGGCTTATTGTCATGATGGAGATTGTGCTACATTGAGTTATCCTTGCATAATGCTTACATTTCCAAACATGAGTACTTCTTATGCGGAGTTGGAGTTCACGATAGCTGGGAAGAAGATTGTATTGAGAGCTTTAGCAGATGGTGCTCCAAGGGTAGCGTCAGCGAAAAGGATGGAGGTTTGTTTTGTGCATGATAAGGTAGATGGTTTTACATGTTGCATGATGTTTTCACTTCCAATCATGAGTCATCATTCTTATGAAGATTTGGGGAACACGATAATCAAAGTAGCGCAGCAATTTTTTGCAAAGATTAAGGTATATGATGGTGAGTTTGCTGATTACATGTTGAGAATAATTACATTTCTATCCAGGAGAGATAAGGAGAATATTCAAATTGCACAGGAACAGTAGAAGAAATATGTTGATCGCCATCAAGTTGAGAGGTCTTTTGAGGTGGGAGACCTGGTATTTGTGCGTCTTCAACCTTACAGACAATCTTCCTTGAAGGTGAGTGGGGCGGAAAAGCTTAAACCCACAGATTTTATGGGCCTTTTAAGGTGACTAAGAGAATTGGTGAAGTAGCATATGAGTTGGAACTGCCATCTACAAGCAAGATCCACAATGTATTCCATGTGTCATGCCTCAAAAAGGCACTTGGACAACATGTGACACCTTCCTCAAAATTGCCTCCCATGGATGAAGAGGGTAAATTGATACTTATTCCGGAAACAATTTTGCAAGTAAGGGAGAAAAGGTTGAGGAATAAGGTAATTTCTGAATATCTTATCAAATGGAAAAACTTGCCTTTGGAGGATGCAACATGGGAAGGAGAGGAGATTCTTAAGCATCCAAGCCTTCAAATACTTGAGGACAAGCATTCTTTGGGTGGGGAGGACTGTAATGTCCCCAAATCAAATCAAGATGATTAGCAGCAGATTGGCTGTCCTTTCCTTGGTTTACCCAAGAGGAAGAGGACGTAGAGCATCATTGGGTAAGAAATGAAGTCCTTAGCTTGTTCTTAATTCTAATTTTAAGTTGAGTGCACGTCTTTTGATGCAGCTTAAGTGAACTTAAGTTATTATAAGGAACTTAAGTTATTTTTATGTTGGGCACGTCTTTTTAGGCAACTTAAAGTGATGCCTAGCCAAGGGACTTAAGTTGTCCCCTTTTTATGACTTAAGTGACATCTTTTTAACATGTGCTAATTAGCCTAAAGGGGGCGTCCAACTTCTAGGAGAAGATAAGATCATATTTTTAGGGTTTGAATGTGAGCCTTTTGATTAAAGATGTTAAGATGAAAGGTGGAGATTAAATCATCTGGTTATGAGTTGCTATATAACACCCTAAAGGGCTCATTTGGAGGCATTGTGTGATGAAGTTTCCTGCTTATTGCTTGCTGCAACTTGACTTGAGGATTGAAACCCTTAAGTATCCCTGGTTTTGGTGAGACATATGGGCTCTCCCTAGTCAAAAGAGTGTGTTTCGGTGGAAGAACTTCGGTTTGTGAAACCCTAGCACATTGTTTATTGAAGGCTGCAAGGTTTTATCAGGTTTGGAGGCCAAAATTACAATGTTATCAGTGTTGGTTACTCAGATCTGAAGGTGTTCACTACTACAAATCATTTATTTCTGATTTTTCTGACAGCAGTTGAAGGGCAACAATTTCAGACTTAAAGATAGTCATTTTGAGCACCCATCATCACTTTTGGAGGGATGCCTAGGGTTAGAAAATATTCTGACCAAAATCTGAAACATTTTTGATATGAAATCTGCATATTTACTTATGGAAATGTTTGATATTTAATTCTGAAATTTCTGGGCAGTTATAAGGGTTTGAAATGTCATTTTTCTGTCCATAGTAATATTCAGAATTTTCTATTAAATCTTATCAAAATTTCTGAGTTTGTTTGGAGGAGCTACTTTAATACAAATAAAATTCAGATTTATGCCCTACTTGTGAAGAAATTTGTTATTAGTTTTGTGCCGTAGTTTTCAGAAAAATTATTGTTTCTTTTTAGTATCCTATTTGGGAATATTACAGTTTCTTGGCAGAGCAAAGCTCCCAAACACATTTTCCTTATCTTCCTCAAAAGAAACATATAAGGCAGCAGGCAATACAAGTTGTCAGGCAATGTGGTTAATAAGACTATTGGTTGATATTCAATTGGATCAAATTGCACTGACCTCACTTTTCTGTGACAACCAAAATGTTCTCAAGATGGTGAAGAACCCAATCTATCATGCCAAGACTAAACATATTGTTCATCACCATTACATTTTCCAGTTGGTTGATAATGAAGGCATTTGTCTTTATTATTGTCCTATAAACTTAAAGGACCAAATTGCAGACACAATGACTAAACCACTTGGTAAAGATAAATTTGTCAAGTTTCGAGATAAACTTGGACTTGTATCTAGTTTAGATTAATATAAATTAATGTTGGAATTGTAGAATATATCTTTAGCATTATGGGATTAGTTTTATGTTTGTTATTACTATGCTATCATTAGAACATTGTTGTAATTTGTTTCACATAGGTTGTAGGTTGGAGGGAATTTGTTCCTAAATAATAGGAATGGTGGTTTCATTATTTGGCTTATATAATAAGCCATTCTACAATGTAATATTCATTGGCTCAAGAATATATTGATAATAGAGTGTTTGGAAGAAGCATCTAACATCCTATATATGGAACACATGGCTTGGCATTTATTTACAAATGTTTGTCTCCTACAGAGTTGCGTTCAAAATGGAGATTTGGCAAGAGGCAAGTGCATCGATGCCCACCTCAATCAAAATGAATTTGCCACAAATGAAGTTTAGGGTAAATCGTAATATGGTTTCACATATGTATGTGAAATGCAGCAATCTGTAGGATGTACAAAAAGTGTTTAACAAAGTGTTAGAATGAGATGTGTATTCATGGACTATTATGGTTGCATCTTATGTAAGGCAAGGACATGGGTACAAGTCAGTAGCACTCTTTCAACAAATGCAGAGCAGCAAATTAGGGTGAACGAGTTCACTTTTAGCAATGTTATCTTTGCCTAGGCAAAAATGCAAGCTCTACAAAAAGGGTATGACAATCTACCATGGAATAATAAGGAGCAGATTACACTCTGATGTGACCTTGGCCAATGCCCTCATCAACATATGTGCAAAATGTGGCAGCAAAGAGAAAGCATACACATTGTTTGACAAAATACCTCAACAAAATGTTGTGTCATGGAGTCTAATGATTACCACTTATACAAGGCAAGGGCTTGCCAATGAGGCTTTGTTTGTGTTTTTCCTGATGCAAAAGGCAAGAATTGAGCCCAACGATTTCACATGTGCAACTGTTCTTTCAGCATGTGCCAAATTGGTATTTTGGAGCTTAGTGAGGAGATACATGACAAAATAGTCAGAGGAGGATTGCATTATGGTGCCTTTATAATTAGCTCTCTAGTAGGTATGTATTCAAAATGTGGAATGATAGAAAAGGCTCAAATTTTGTTTTAGGAAAATTCATCAACCAGACTTGATCTCACGGAATGCAATGGTTATAGGCTATATGCAAAACAAGCTTATTGATAAGGCACTGAAAATATTATATGACACAGTTAACAAGATTTCTTGCCCCATTTCTTCAAGCAGACCTAGAATAAGTTCCATCACTCTTCTACAATTAAACAACAATACCAAAAAATTTAAAATGAAAAGTCCACTATATCAAATCATCATTTTTCTAGCATGAGACCACTTTTCAAAATGTTTTCTGATGTAAGACAACTTTTTCGATGTGAGATAACATTTTCAACATTTTTAAGGCTTGAAATCCCATAGGGAAAAGTCTATTAATTAATCAGGTCACAATAACATGCATTTTATTCAAACAAGACTTATTTGCTGCTATATGAAAACAATCTTGGACAAGTGCATTGAAATATTCCAAGGAAGAGAACAAAGAAAAAAGTGAAATTGTGATTTCATAAAATTTTCATTTAATTCATGAGAATCAAATAAAATTATTCCATTTCACTTAAGAAAACAAATGAGCCTCATCTTAATTTTTCCAATACCATTTAAAGGTCAAAGACTTGCCACAAGTGGCCACATAATGGTTTCTAGTACAAGTACATTCAATTTTATTTACCAAACAACACTCCTACATGCCACATTGACTCTTTTGGATTGTATCCCACATCATACTCCTTGTTGTCTCACTCGCTATTGTACTTACCTTCTATGCCTCTACTCCCTCCTAGTCTTCTTTGCTTGTTTTCAAATGACTTGAAACCACACACACACACATATCCTCCCTCAACTTCCCACATGATCTACAATGGCCTCGAGGTGGTCCAAAGCTCAAAACCACATGAAATGTGTCGCCAACTAAAAATAACATTCTTACAAATTCCAACGGTCCAATGATGGAGAATATCCATACAATACAACACACACCTCTCCAAAATTATCACAATCTTTCCAAATATTCACCTTTGGCACAAATCCAAAATAACCTACCACAAACAAAAACACCTCTAACTAAACACACTGTAAACCTATAGACACTTCACAATCCAAGTTACCAAGTTTTTACTCATGCAATTGACCTCACTCTTAAACGGAAAATAAATGGACTATAAATAGAACCGCTACCACAACTGCAGGAGCTAATTCCTCAGTGCAATGAAATGCACCTTCTTCTACCATAGACCATTAACCACAAAATTACATATATGTAAATTGTCAAACAAAACCACAATTTCTACTTTCTTAGACATGATAACACATTTCCACTATGCCCACAGATGCACCTACATCATCGTGTTAAGGATACTTTTGGGATACCCTCCAAAGTTTATTTGAGCCCAAAGATGAAGGTGAGTTTACCCACTCACAAGCATTGGCCCATTCATGCCGCTATCTAATCAAAAGCCCTACCCATCACCTATGTTGACATCCTTGGCCTTAGGTGTTAGTGCAAGTCTTTAGAATTTGTGGCATTACATGTTTGGGAGCCAATAGGGAAGAAGAAAGAAAAAAATTAAGAGGCCTCCAAACAAAGTTGTTGAAAATCGACAAATGGACAAGCAATCCTAGAGTCTTTGAACCTACTTGACACAATGGTAGGGTTAGATTTGGCCCAAAATGATCCTAATGATGGCTGATCTTCAAATGCCCAACAAAAAACCCTTGCAAATCTTAGCTCCGAAGCCCAATCTAGATCAAATGAGGAAAAACCAACAATGTCAAATCCTCTAGACACAATGTGTTATATGAGCTGCTCTACCATTCATCAGACTTGACTCCAAAATAATGCCACAATAAAAAACCTACAATTTTGATCTTTTTCTCTAACAGCTTTCATACACTAGATCATCCAAAGATGCAAGAGAAGGGCATTCTAGGTCTATAAGAAAAATTTGCTTTCTAGTATGGAAGCAAGCAAGTCTAAAGCACCAACTACTCTAATACCATGAAGATTTTCTGACGGCATAGACCTCCTAGAATCTAATAACACGAACAAGCCACAATAGAAAAATCACAATTGAAGGTTGTAGAAATGCAACATCACTACTATTCCAATACAGATGCAATACATTATTTTTTACAAGGATGCTCAAGAGTATGCTACAAATGTGTATATGTCAGATACACCACGAAGAGATGTGAATATGCAACTAATGTGGGATAATAGGAGATGTAATCACATATGTATTACATCTCCAGCAAACAAGGAAAGTACAAGTCAGGTGTACAACTTACCCAAATAGATACATATCCTTAGCATATACTAATGCAACAAAGTAATAAGGTAAATACAAGAAATATATAAGCACCAACTATATCCTTCATACCAATATCAATCCAACTCATTCTTATTCCACATGCTGAGTTTCAAAGCACTTCCAACAAGAATGAAATCATCAATATTCAACATTAAAACTAACAAATCAGATTTACGAATAATACAATACAATTTGTATCTGCTGAAGTTTTAAAAAATCCAAAAGTCTACTACCAATCATCAATGCAAGCATGCAAAGACCTTGGTCCTTGCTTTAGGCCATTGAATGTGTCTTTAGTATGCATAGACCAATGTCATGGTAATCAATATCAAAACCCTTATGTTGTCTAAAATGACACCATTCAAAAAGGTGGTTTTTATATCCATCTACTGCCAATTCCAATGAAAGAAAGCAACCGTGAAGACGATAGTTTCAATATTGGTGTACCATGCTATAGGTCCAATATTGGTGTACCATGCTATAGTTCCAATATTGGTGTACTCACATCATTATGATTGCCCCTCACAGTTTTGGAGTTATCAATACACAGCATACAGTCAATTGGACACTTGACACATGCAACTCAATCAAGTGCCTGCAGACCAGGACATTGGAGCTTCAAAATCACATTCAACAGCCTCTTAGTGTTAGCCTCATCGGCTCTATTTTGTTACTTTGTAATTTGTATTCAAATTGGTATGTTACTAAGTTGTAATTGATAATCTAGGTTCAAACTTCAAACTTTCAAACAGTTTGCATTGTAATTGGCAAAATTAATGAACAAATTCCACCTTCCATGTTTTAGACTCTTATGTTCATTTTACTGTATATCTCTGCATGCTTTATTTAACATGAAATAGCAAAAGCAGCATTTTAAGTTTTTTCCATCTATTTTTATGAATATTTCAGCATTATTTAGTTTACAAAATTTTCCCAAGCTTTTTCCTAATTTAATTCTTAGTATCCAAATCCCATTAATAGTTCTGATATTCCAAATCAATACCAAGTACATGTAAATGCTACCTATTAGCCTATTTTCATCCTGTGGCTTAAATAGCATTTTCCCGAAGTTCAATAGGTTTTGAATCTAAGGTTGTGCACTTGCAAAGGGTTCAATGTTTCTAAAGGTAAAATTTGATAAGGTATTTTAATTTTTATCCATGTTCAAAAATATAAGTCATGTCTTCAATTTTGAAAAGGAGTCTTAGACTTGGTCAAAAATGCTTTTACTTGCTTAAAGCCCACGTTCATCAGCTTTTGGAGGGAATTCTTTAATGAAAGTTTGAGTTTAATGAGAGCAGGTCAAGTCTTTAGGGCTTTTACACATTAGAACTCTTTGCATAACAGTTTTGTAGGTTATCATAACTGCCAAAGCTTTTCAAGCATCATATTGGAAAGAAGAACATGGAGATTCAATCCTTTCAGACACTTTGTTTTGAGATCTTCATGCATGCAGTGTGAATCTGCTTATTTGTTTGTTTTATTTTCTGAGATTTGAAGGTACTGTCATGAGACAGTTGGACGTAAGGGTGTATCTATATCAAGGAGGGGGGCAGCAAGAGTTTATCAGCAATATGCATCATTTGCATCTGTCCTATGGCAGGAAGAAAATGCTCGATCATGGTGGAACCTATTTGAGATGGGGTTGCATAGAAGAAAAACACCACTTCTTCAACAAAAGTAGACTCAGATGACTGTTATCCTTTGTATGATGGATATACATATTCCAATGAGTGTTCTCGAGATTAGAATGAGGCCTATCTTGTCTGGTATCCATGAATTTCCTTTGCAAGGTTCCTTGGAGAGTTTCATGATGGTTTCTGGAGCAGAAAGTAGCTACTGGGGATTCACATACCCGAGTTGTATGAATATTGCCAGCAACAACCATCAGGAAGAGTTAAAAGTGAATTGCAACGTCAGGGCAGTTTGACAGAAGATTGTTTCTTATTCGGAAGTAAAATGTCCTCTACCCTTTGCATGGAAACACGGGAAGTGTTTCCATACCTCACATCACAGGTGATCTGAGAACCCAAAACCAGAGTATGATTCCAAAGGTAACTAATATTACTACTGACCACAAGGAAGAACATCGATGGAGATCTTAATCCTGGGATATTGGTTTCATCTACGAGGCAGATCTTCTGTGTTACTTTTCATTGTTGTGTTCAAAGTTTCAATACCATGGAGATCTATTTCAAAGATGTTTCACGTTGAAATGCATCCATGATGGATAAAAGCAAGGTTACCCCAGTTTCCGGGATCGGGACGGGTAGGACGGCGTGGGACTATCCCTTAAAAGCCTGATTTTGAGGCCAAAATTAGGGACGGCAGTGGATGGCTATATAAAAATATAGGGAAAATTTAAAAAATATAGGGAAATTTTAAATATTCAATAGATAACATGAATAAGGCATGCATAATATACATTATAGAACATTAACATATAATATTTGTGTTCAACATTATGCCACTACTCATTAGGAGTCAATAGTCAATAATGCGATCTCAAAATTAACATACACGCTACAACAACTCCACAAACAACCTCCAAGTTATGAATTTGGCAAACTTATATCAAAATGCCCAAAGGCTACATTGCTGCCATATAGTTTTTAAAGTTTTAGTTTTGCTATGAAAATCAAAATACAATATCGTGATGTCAATAATGAATACAATTACAAATAAACAAAGAGCACTGCCGCCTAATCAACCCCACGAACCAACCTGGCCCGTCCAACCAATGGGACCCCAACCAAGCCCTCAGTTGTCTCCTCCTCATCTATCTGAGCCGCATCCTCAGGATCAATATCCCACCGTAGAGCTGGAGTTTGTCGATACTCTGGAGTCTGTCGATCCTGAAGCCGAAGAGCACTATGAACAGCCACTAGCTTCTCTGCTCGTCTAGAGGTAAGTCTATTCCTCTTGACAGAGTGGATAAAGCCATATGTGGACCAATTCCTCTCTGCAGCAGAGGAACTAGCAACCTGTGCAAGAAGGCGAGTGGCAAGTATCTTCAACTGCGGTGTATCTCTCCCATGATAGGTCCACCATCCAATAGGGTTCCCTTGAGCTAATATAGCTCTATCCAACCTCGCCTGTGGTTTGCTCAAGTTTGGGCCATTAAGATTAGCAAAGTCTAGAAATTGTGACCGAAGTATTGAAGCTTGCTCAGCTGGATAAATCTTTTCAATGGCCCGTGTGAACCCATCTAAAACCTCAGGATCATCACATGGAGGCACCCTACCATCCCTTGGTGCATACCATTTTGGATTTAGAGCAAAGGCAGCCATATGAAGCGGGGTGTTCATTGTATTCCACCGCCGCGTCACAATGGGCCTAATGTGTTGCTCATATAAATCCAAAGTGGGGTCCTTTGCCAAAATAACTTGCCTGATCTTCCCAAGCATAGTGTCAAATGTCTCATATATCTCTCTAAGACTAGGAGAGTCTGTATCAGCATATCTAATGACATCTACAATGGGCGAGATAAAGGAGCAAATATATCTGCAAAATGCAAACAAAAAGTTCAAAATAATTAGTTGACAAGTTATTTGACATGTTAGAAACTTAAAAAGTTGGAACATTGGACAATAAAATTAAAATATTAAAATCAGAAATTTAATATGAAAATCAGCCATCTAATATGTCTTACCTCACATTGGCCCACCAATCATCATCGAGGATCTTTTGTTTGATGCTCTTTCCTTGAGTAGAACTTGCATTAGGCCATCTAGTCCACTCATAATTGACCATCATCAATTGTAGAGGCTCATGCACCTCAAGCATTCTCTCCAATAGGATGAAGTAGGTGGCATATCTACATTCATTAATTCAATGATTCATTAAAAAATAAAAATTTAAAACAAAATCAGATTATGAATACAAATTGAAAGTGAAACAAAATGAAGTAAATGGCATACCTTGTATCAACAGGTTTGAGAAACTCCTTTGAAAATGTCCTGAAAAGAGCAAGTGAGGTGTGGTGGTTGCAAATGAACATTTGAATTTCTCTAGCTTCTGCCACCGTTTTCTTCACCCAATCCATCTTCCCTATGTCTTTCAATGCATTGTTCAATGCATGAACACAACATGGGGTCCAAAATATGTGCCTGTAAGTACCCTCCACCATCAATCCAGCCGATTTGCACACACGTGCTGAATCGGTGATCACCTGCACCACATTTGCAGCCCCAACCTCCTCTATGGCATCTCTCAAAATGGAAAATTGGAAGTCAGCATCCTTACGTTTCCCTGAACAATCTACGGCTCTAAGAAAATAAAAACCAGCAGGGCATGTGACTATGACATTGATGAATGGCCGACGTCTACAATCAGTCCACCCATCCATCACTATAGAGCACCCCGTCCTCATCCATGTTTGCCTCATCTCCTCCATTAACACATTAACTTTGGAGTACTCTTTGTCTAGGAGGGTGGTGCGTAGCTTATGATCTTGGGTACAAATGAAGGACCAACAGTGACTAAGTCTTTCACCATTTGTTTGAAATAAGAGGAACGGGCCACATGAAATGGAATGGCATGGGCAAAAAAGAATTTGGCAATGGAGGATTCACAGGTTTCTCGTGCTTGGTTTTGAAACATGGACTCAACTGAGGCTCCCTTATCACCACCAATCACCTTCCTCTTTCCTCTTAAGATAACAGTACTACCAACTGTGGAAGGACTAGGAGTAGGAGTAGGCATAGACGATTGTGAACTTGGGAAAGAAGGAGACCCAGTTTGAACCCCACCATCACACTCCATTTGAATTGTTTGACACTCTATAAATAGTGCATCTGTCAATGCAGGACACGTTCTAACTCCATGGCCCACCTCACCCAAAAAATGAGACCTAACTCTAGTGTAGCTGCCCCTAAACTCCTTTTCACAAACATGGCACAACCAAACCCTACTCCCCCCTGAATTTTTTTGTCTTTCACCCATGGCTGTCACAAATTGAAGGAATGGTTTTTTTTTGTCTGGCTGGGTGCTGCTAGTCCTTCAGTAGTTTTGGGAATTAGGCTGGGATGAATGATGGTGTTGCAGGGGCTTGCCATGCCCTCTGTGGCTTTGCCTCCTCTGACTTGGCTGATGGATTTACTGATATTTTCAACCCACACACAATGAACTTTGGTTTATATTTTAATTTTAATTTTTGCTTTTTTGAATGCTGCTTAAAAACGCTGGGGACGGGCTGCCGCCTCGGGATAGCCGAGGGACGGCTCGCCTGCCCCCTGTACCGCCCTCGGATCGCCAGCTTCTGTCCCTACTGTTCCCTAGGGCCCTTCCTGGACGCTTCCTGCTTTTTTCTGGGACGGTCCCTCTCTGCCCCTAGAAGGCCGCCTCCCCTCGGCCTCGGGACGCCCCGGAACCACTGGTGTGGTTTTTGGGGACGCCCCGCAACCCCATGCCGTATCGAACCATCGAACCCGCCCGTTTTGCAAAGTTCGTTAATGGCGGCACCGTGGAGGCCGCTACACGCTATCAAGGAAAATCTGAGATACCCAAGCCATTAAACCCTACATAGGGTTTGGTAGTTGCATATAGCTCAGGAGTATGCAACATCTAAAGGGTTATGTTTCATCTATTAGTAACTTGCAATCATTTGTTCCTGCCATATATGATGTTATTGTTGCTGTTCCCATTGATGAAGCTTCTCCTACGATGATACAACTTTCCAAGTGTCAACCATCTTTGTTGCATGCCTATATCAAGAAGCATCCCATGAGTAAGTTGCCTAACCTAGATGATGAAGTTATGCAGTGGTGCAAAGATGCATTTGTTTTGAAGGATAATTTATTGGATAGGCATAGGAGTGGACTGTAGATGACAGTGCATAACCAAGGCTAATTAGTAACCCTGTCATCAGAGAATCATGTGCTCTTGATGGTCAAAGGAGGAATTTGACAAACTGCCTGAGGTCTCTCAGAATTCAAGGTACGATGGGTAACAGTGAAGGAAAGTGATTGGGCTGCTGCTCTTGCACAGGCCTCTCCACCTTGTTTTCGAAGAATATCAAGCATGGAAGTCAATGATGAGTTTCTTCATGAATGAACCTGGAATGTATCTTCATCAGCATTAAATGAAAATGCACCATGCTTTTATGTGCAGCTACCTGCTACCTTTGACTGTAAGTTGTTTATTGATCAATCTGCCAAGAGGATAACCTGATAACCTGTCTTGCCATCAGAAGATATATTCAGTTTATTCATGATATTTCCCATTGTCACTCCACACCAATATGCAAAGCTATTCCTACACTGTGTGGTGGAAATCTGGATGAAAGCTGAAGGAAGATGCAATCAAAAGCTCGTCAAAGCAAGGCACAGAAAGGGACAAGGTTACTTATTACAATTTCCTGAAGGATTCAAATGGGTAATCAACAGTCATGCAATTGAGAATATGACAGTACAAAGGACAGTGGGCAGACTTATGGCAATTTGAAGAGTTTTTTTAAAGGGCTCAAAATTCCCAAAATTAAGTTCAAGGAACACCAAAAATGACTTGACAGGGTTTAATACATAGTTGGACAGAGATGTACATTATAGTGTGAATCAAATCCATAGACAGAGAAAAGGGATCATGAAGACTGTGATCACAATGAACAAAGGGTAGAAGACCTCGAGCATGAAGGAAGACGATGTTTTGATTACAAAGATGAAAGAGGGCAGTGAACTAACACAGTGGTATGAAACACCATAAAACAGAGCAGAACTTGGAAGCACGCATAAACTGTCATTGAGGCCGAACATGAAAAGGTTTGAATCTCAACATGTCATTTTAGAAATAATCACTTTGACACATTTCCAGCCCTGCTTTCTTAACAGGCAGATCATTTCATCAGCTCTGAGTGTTCTTGACAGCACTTTCAGTGAATTATGAGATTCGATGGTACATAAGCTTAGTCAAATAATTAGAAATTTTGAAATGGCATTTGATATATTGACCACATCATGTATGGGAGATTTACAATATACTGCTACTGTGATGCTAAGTGCTAGTTTTTAACCTCAAACAGAACCACATTTAAAGGATATGCTTTCTTCTATGAGACCTGCCCAATTAGAGGAGCTTCTTAGAAAATCTAAAATTTATGTCCCTGATGGAAGATGGTTAATGGGATGCTTGGATGAAATAGGGGAGCTTGAATATGGGCAGTGTTTCATCAAAACAACCACACAGTCAAGATACTTGTTATGATCAGGCATGAAGACGGTGCCATGACCAAAGGACAGTGGCAAGGAAGACAGTCATTAGTCCAGTGGGCAGAGGTTTGTTAATAGTGCAAGGACAGTCTGCAATAAAGGAGCATAATAAAGATGACAGCTCTGTAGAATAACAGAGGGCACTCAAGTGACATGTGACAAAGGACATCACAACTAGTAAAAGACAGTTATGACAGTCAAACCTCACAGATGATAATGCACATCATGACAGTAGTGAGAGGACAGCCAAGGCAGGGTTTTAATGGACAGAGGGTAGAATTTGATAATGGTATGCACAAATGAGGAAGGCAGTGACCTAAGTATTGCAATGCATTAAGACATAAATACTGAGCTGTATACCAGCAGGAAAAAGTAATATACAAGCTATTATGACAAGATATAGTGAAAAGATGATAAGTTTTAATCAAGTATATGAGGGTAGGATGAGAATGCAGGGATAAAGAGGGCTTTATGATGATGTCAAGTGTCAAAAAACTGCCCTTGAAGATCTCCTACGCCCCTAGGGCATTTATTCACCTTCAAACCTTTTCCCACATGCCCTATCATCATGGAAGAGGCAGTTTATGAGCAGTTGCAAAGGTGGAGATCAGTTGTGCTTTCTTCCAAGCATCTAAGGGCAGTTTGAGGAGTTATGAAGTAGTTGGAGAGAATAAAGGGCAGTTTTGACTCAGTTTGAAGCATCTCCAAGCATCTAGGAGCTTCTCAAGGAGTCTTGGCTAGAGAATAAGGTCAAGGTGTGAAGTTTTCTTCATTCAAACACCTTTTTGGAGCATTTTAAGGGACTACAAAGTAGGGATGACTGTTTTGGACGCCCAAGAAGTTTGATCCAGCAAGCAAACACATGTCTTTCATCTCTCAACGCATGTTCCTATTATGTAGTAAGCTGTTGAGCAGCTTATAAGCAAGCCGAAGGGCAGTTTTTTCTCTAGTTCTTAGCTTTTTTTCGCATTGTATTGTAACTTCTTGAGAGTTCTTTCAAGCTGGAGCAACTTTGTAACCCATTTTCAAGCTTGCATAGCTGTATGTAACACTTCTTTTGATCAATAAAGACAGGTATTTTGCCTTCTCTAATCTGTAATTTTGTGTGCAAATACAAATGATTGATGTATTTTCTGTGATTTTATGCAAATCCTGAATGTATGTCTCATTCCTTCAGCACCTTTATGCACAGATTCATATACCTTGTGTAGGTCATAGGTTATGACAATAGTTTGAACAGCCTTTAACCGTGAAAATATCTAGTTTTTCCTTTTAGGAATGAGAAAACTTCATCTTTCCTATGAAATACTGATGTATAAGTATGTAGAAACCTGAGTTGTGCATGAAAAAAAACTTGTTCATTTGATCATATTGTGAGTCCAAACAGCAGTGTAGGTTTGAAATCATTTTGGTGCATCACCTTATTAGTCTTAGGTTTCATTTTATGTTTCCTTCTCACCCTTTTCTCACCATGCAGCAATAGGATAGGTTAATTAGGTGACATTTCAAAGGGAACCAGCCCTCTCTGGAGATTGATCTTCGTCATCTGCGCCCACACTCAGGGAGATCATCCCATGTTTCACAAGGTGGCTGAATGATTCTATCAGCTCAGCAAGGGTGCACACTTTAGTGACAACACTACCATCTATGCAAGTTAAGATGTGTTTATCAAAGCAATGCTAGAGATTAACCTTGTTACCTATTAACTATTAAGAAATGTTGAAGGGTCTTAGGGGGCAATAAATTGTGCTATTCATCCACCCCTTGGCCCATGCTCTCCCCACTCTTGAGCTATCCTTCCCTCCCTCCCAAACCAATATGTTTGTTCCCAAAAGAGCCCTAGGCTGATTTGATCCAAAGTATAGCCCCCTTATAGAAGGCCATGGCCTCTTAAAGGTACTCATCCTCCTCAATCTAAAGAAAATTTCAAACCCTGGTGAGTAATTTCCTAAAGTTGGAAAACATTGAATCAATCACACAATAATGAAAACTTCAAAATGCGGAAACATACACAAATAATTAGACTTTCAAATCAATCCTTCATCCCTTCATAAAACTTACAAGGCAACCTCCACAGCTGATACAACTCATAGCTGCATGGAAATCAACAATATGCTCTCTGTTGTTCTAGCATGTTACAACTTCAGTTTCTCAGTACTTCAAAAAGCTTCTGAAACCTTACCTTTTTTCTATATTGCTCCTATCTTTATACTAATTCAGCTAAAATCTGATCTTCCAAAAATCAGCTTTAATTACAAAAGCATCCTTATCACTTATAAGGATGAGTTGGAAGATAAATCTAAATCAATAATGGATAATTACACTTTAGACTTATTTAGCTAAATAAAAGACTTACACTTTAGTCCTTCAAAGTGAAAAGCAAATTGACTAACTCAAACCACTTGAACTTTTCCCTGCATGTTCACACTAAACCTGTGCAGAAGTTTCTACCAAAGCTAAAAACTCAACACAGTCAAATCAAAATTTCAGATCAGTTGTTTTGAATAAGACAATTAAAATCTGAAAGGAAGAGCTGATGCAGTTCATTCAGCACAATACCCACATGACAGTAATTATGTCCTCCTTCAACACGAATAAAAAGATGGATGCCACCTTAGGATGGAAACAACACTAAGGTAAAATTCTCTATGGGTGAAATGAAGAACCAGCTTTGTCTTGACAAGGAGAAAGCCATGATCTGCAAATTTAGAGGGCCTTTCCTAGCCCCTAAAGTCGGACTCTAGGTTCAAGAAAATTGGAAACCAGCAAGCTCTATGAACATACTAATGATACCAAATGGCTATTTCATAGCCATTCTCTCCTTGAACAAGGAAACGGTCAAGCCTTTCACAAAGAACCATGGTTCATGAATAATCAAGTTTGTTCATGAAGCACCAGTTCCCAGCCTTCAACCCCACAAAAGACTTAACTAGCACTATTCAAGTATATTGGGCAGGCTCCCAATTCTTCCAAGTAAATGCTAACAAGAATCCTCCTACAAAGAAAAAGGGGGAACAATAGGTTAGTGCATCAATGCCTCTAATTGATAAATTTTCCTAGCGTTCTAACTAGGCAAAGATTTGTATCAACAATGATTTGGAAAAATCATTATCGGATTGAATTATATCTGATACAGGAAGAATAGAGTAGGAGCATCCAATCAACTATGACAGCAATCACTTTCAAACCTAGACTTTGCAATTAGCATGGTCACATGGCTAGACTCTAGGCTACTCGTCCTTCACAAAAGCAGCCATCTGCAACAAAGCAAGAGAACAAATTTCAGAAACAATCACAAAGATAATGACAAATCACCACTTTAGCTGAAGAAAAAGCACAAACAGCTCTATAATGCTGTAATAAGTCACCATACAGCTAAAGGAAATACAGAAAAAAGACAAATTCCAAAGGGCTTATACAAGGAAAGGAAAGGCCCCACCATAGACAGCCAAGCAAATGCCTTTCACAAACCATATTGATTCCTTCACCAAAACAGAAATTGAAAAAATGGAAGGGATCCAAGAAAGTCGGGACTGCCATCAGTCAGAGCATTGAGGATGGTTGATAGGAAAAAATCCCACATGAACTATTTCTGTAAGGCCATAGATAGCAAAAAGGGGGCAATCAGGTCTAGGATGCAAAATGACCAGGATCTGTTTTGAGAAATCAATGATTTGAGATGGGATTGACATATGCATTGCTACCTTCATGCCATTGGATACAATCTAAATCCAACTTTCTTTTAAAGCAACTCCTCAAAGAAGATGTAATGGTGACAAAGGGCCTCTTCAAGTGCATCAAAAGATTTTTCACTAAGGCATCAAAAACAACTGGAAGCTATATCAAAGAATTCCATGTATTAATAGGTAAAGGATTTTTTTTAAATGTATGTGGAGTAGACTCACAAAAGACCTTAATAAACAGGTAGTAAATTCTAAATGAATTATTTGAAATCAACTGTTGTCTTTATTATTTTTGAAAGTTTGAACCACATTATGAAAAGAATATTACTAAATTTTGATTTTGGTCAAAACATCGGTGGGATTTTCTTCGCAAGAAAGCCAAATCACTACAATAATGTGATACACATTTTGAGCCATGTTTGGAGTTCTTCCACTTGTGAGAATTCTCAGAATGCATTAGAAAACATACTCAAAGAATCACAATAGCTTGGCCCAAACGTAAAGGAAAGATTTCATGTTTCTTCATCAAAACCTCTGCCTACAACTCAAGAAAAATCAAGTTTAGAAATTACTTTCTAAGTTAAATTTTAATTACTATTGCAACTTGCAAATTTGTAAGCAATTAAAATTTATTGAATAATGTGCATACTAATAAAGCACAATCTTATGTCTTGATAATATCAGGCAACAATGAGGATGATCATCCTGTTGACCTTCACCAGATTGATCTAAAATTAGAATTGATCACCAGCAATGAGGAGTCAATGTTTGACAATGAGAACTTGACAATTTTGGAGGAGGCATTTGATGACCATGACTGCATTCAAGTGCCAAAGAACCAGGATGCTGGCGCTCCAACTTAAGACAAAGTATACATTGAAATTGGCAGAATTAATGAACAAATTTCATCTTTCATGGCTTAAACTCTTATATTTGTTTTACTTTCTATCTCTACACACTTTATTTGACATGAAATAGCAAAATCAGCATTCCCTTGTTTTTATGAATTTTCAGCATTATTTAGTTTGTCAATTGTAACCTAAGTTTTTCCTAATTTAATCCCAAGTAATTGAATTTCATTTTTACTTTTGGGTTTTGCCAAGCCAATACCAAGCATATATAATGTTAGTAAACATACAAGTTAAATTGTGTTTATCAAAACAATGCTAAAGATTAACCTCATTACCAACTAAAAATGTCGGAAGTTTCTTATGGGGTGATAAGTCATGCCCCCATCCACCCCATGGTCCATACCTTCACTACCAATAGCATCATGCTAGACCTTATCTCCTCCCTTCCAAAGCAGCATGTCTGTTCCCAAAACAGACCCATCTGACAGTATCCAGAGAATAGCCCCCTCATATAAGGTCAGCCTCCTCTCAAAGACACTCATCCTCCTGAATCAAATCCAAGTTTCAGATTTGTTGTTTCGAATGAAACAAATGAGATTTGCAAAAAAGACCTAATGTAGTTCATTCAGCACAATGCCCACACGACAGTTGTCACTCTCTCCTTCCTTGTGAAGAAAAAAAAATGGATGCTACCTTAGGATGGAAATGACACTTAAGATAAAATTTCTATGGATGAAATAGAGAAGCAGCCTCAGCTTCTCAAGGAGAAAACCGTGATCTACAAATTTATGAGGGCCTTTCCTTGGCCCAAAATTTGGACTCTGTGTTCAAGGGAATTGAAAATCAGCAACATCTGTGAATATACTAATGCTAACAAAGGGTTATTTCATGGCCATTTTCTCCCCCAACAAGAAAAAGATCAAGCCCTTCATGGAAAATCATGGTTCATGAAAAAATCATGTTTATTCATGAAGCATAAATTCCCAGCCTTCAAACCCAAAAAACATTTGTCTAGCACTATTCAAGTACAGGGCAGACTCCCACTTCTTCCAAGCAAATACTAGCAAGAATAAAAAAGGGAGCAACAATGGGTGAGTGCATCACTGCC